>OZ038510.1:85244808-85252308 GCA_964036315.1 Acanthosepion esculentum
GAATAGACACCAAGATAAATTTTATTTCTGATTTTGTTTAATAACCAAGATAAATTAACTTAGATTATTTGATTAAAATTGCAGATAACAATACTGGAACATGCCACGAACCAAAGGAGCATCAGACCTATCAGAATTTCAGCGAGGACGTATCGTGGGCCAACATGAAGGTGGTCTTAGTCAAAGAAAGATATCTGGAAATCTTTCAATACCCCTTTCTACTGTTAATAGGGTGATCTTATAATTCACCAGAGAGGGCAAGAAGTGCACAAAACCTCATCCAGGCCGCCCTGGGCCCTCTGAAAGAACCACGCGTCTTGTCAAAAGAAATGTCGAACAGGATCCACGTTGCAAGGCCTCTGACATAGCAACACAATTTGATGTCAGTCCCAGAACAGCTGTCCGGTATCTTCACAAGCTGGGCTACTATGGCAAAGCTGCGAGAAGGAAACCACTTCTCCGTCCAGCCAATATCAAACGCAGAAAGGATTGGGCTCATGAGATGGTGGAGAGACCTGTGACATTTTCGACCACTGTCATTTTCTCTGATGAGTCAAGATTCACATTATTTTCCGACAGTGGAAGAGTATGGGTATGGAGACTCTGTAGTCAAGAGTAATGGTATGGGGTGCAATTTGGTGTGATAGTCGCTCAGAGCTTGTGGATTGTGAAGGAAACATTAATTCAACCAAATATGTTTCTATTTTAAAAGAAAGGGCTCCTTCCAATATTCTCAAGTAGTAGAATGAGCAAAGTTGACTCCCTATTTATGGAAGATGGAGCTCCATGTCACACTGCTCAAGCAACGCAACATTGGTTGAGACAAAATAGGATCAATAAACTTCCATGGCCAAGTCAGTCCCCGGATATTAACCCTATTCAACACCTTTGGGGCATATTAGATCGAAAACTCTGCAAAAAGAACAGGAAGCCATCTTCTAAGTCCGAACTTTTAGGATTATTGCGTGAAACATGGCAAGAAATCCCTCAAGATGATATTCGGGAACTCATCGCTAGCATGCCTAGAAGGGTCCTTGCATTAAAAAAAGCAAAAGGGATGTCAACCAAGTATTAGTTATTAAATTTATGACCATTTATAATTACTTCATTTGTATAAATTACTTGTTTAATCAAATAAACGGTTTCTGTGAGCGTCTATACAATTCTGTCATGTCTGTATATATATATATATATATATATATAGATACATATATGTGTGTGTGTTTGTGTGTGTAAACAAAATAAATTAAATATATATATATATATATATATACACACAGATATGATAATCACACAAATACTTTTTCAACAAAATAAATTAAAAATAACAATATATATATATATTGTTATTTTTAATTTATTTTGTTTATATATATATATATATTTAATTTATTTTGTTTATATATATATATATAAACAAAATAAATTAAATATATATATATATATATATATATATATATATATATATATACATACACATATGATAATCACACAAATATCGTTTCAACAAAGTGAATTAAAAATAACATAATATATATTGTTATTTTTAATTTATTTTCTTTACATATATATATACATATATATATTTAATTAAATTTGTTTATGTATATATATATATATATTAAAAATAAATTTAATATATATATATATATATAAAAACAAAATAAATCAAATATATATATATATATATATTTAATTAAATTTGTTTATGTATATATATATATATATATATATTTAAACAAAATAAATTAAATATATATATATATACGCACACATGATAATCACACAAATATCGTTTAAAAATAACAATATATATATATCATTTTTAATTTATTTTGTTTATATATATATATACATATATATATATTCAATTTATTTTGTTTATGTATGTATATATATATATATATATATATATATATATATATATATACATATATATATATATATATAAACAAAATAAATTAAAAATGATATATATATATATTGTCATTTTTAATTTATTTTGTTTAAACGATATTTGCCTGATCATCAGATATCTCTCTCTCTCTCTCTCTCTCTCTCTCTCTCTCTCTCTCGATATATACATATACATATATATATATATATATATATATATATATATATATACATAGAAATATATATATATACATATATATATAATTTATATATATGTATATATATATATATATATATATATATATATAATTTATTTTGTTTAAGCGGTATTTGTGTGATTAATGTACTAATGATATACTTTGCATAATTTCTCTTTATTTTGACTTTAGATCTATTTACTCTACCCATAAATATAACTTACATTAAAACTATATTTTTCCATATATATATATATATATATATATATATATATATATATATATATATATATATATATATATATATATATATATATATATATATATATGAGTATTTTATATGTATGTGTATTATATATTTACAGAGTAAGTATTGATCCAAACCCGTTAGAACGGACAATGTCTGCGTGTTTGTCTGTTTTTTTATTAAACTTTTTAAACTTTTGGGATAAGATGTTACGTGTTGTGCCGGAAGTGTACAAAGTTTATATATTGTTATTTTTCTTCAAGTACTTTCGACTCTCACAGTCATTATCAAGAACCGTTTTCGTGTCTGTGTAGTACTTAGAATTCTTTTGTTTGCGTCCTGGAATTCTTTGGGAAGCTGAACATTTGAAATGATGTTTTGGCCTGACGTCATGCGCAACGGCTACCGGAAACGAGGCCGCATAAAAAGAATACGACTTTTTATTCATTTAATAAAAGTTTTATTTTTTATTATTATAATATTAATAAAATCTGTACGTACATTAATTATATCATATGCTCTTCAAGATACTTCTCCTGTGATGAATGATATTTTGTTTAATATCGGCTGTTTATTTTGCATAATAATAAATATTTGTCCATACATATATATATATATATATATATATATATATATATTTATTTATTTATTTTTGTCATCCACAGACAGACTGTTTCGCTGTTTCACAGCTCATCAGTGTGGCTAGACGTCCGGTTACCTCTAGTTAGAATCGAAACCCGACTGAATTGGCTTCTACCACTAAGCTGTCGGCTCACGGCAGGGATGAAGGTGAATTATAGCGTGTTTAATTTTAGATTTAGATAAACACACAGTGACTGACAGTGACTCAATTCTGCCGAAGTGTCATGCAATATTAGCTTAAATAGTCACTGTTTACAAACTCACACCTCAAACCAAAGAGCTCAACCCCAATTAATTTTTTCAGGAGCCAATATTTTTGTCATCCACAGATTTATATATATATATATATATATATATATATATATATATATATATATATATATATATATATATATATGAACCTAAAGAGCCAGGCAAACCTACCTAGGTTTCAAATACACGAATCGTCAGGGTTTACCTGGCTGTTTAGGTTCATAGTAAGATTTGCTCTACTTAGTGTCTTGAGCACTTTACTTAGTTACTTTTGCTTTACTCGTTTGGGAGGTTTTTTTCTTTGGACTCTGAGCTTGGATTCTGGACGATTGTCTTCGCCTCAATTACATGTTCTTGGTTCTTTCTTTTTTTCATCCCTTATTTTTCCTTGGGCATTGGTTTGTTCATTTACAACCAAAACACCCAAGGTTTTCCAGGCAAGTATAATTACTTATATTTATAAGATTATTATATAGATAGATAGATATTGATAATATTAGTGGTCAATACATAAATACATATATATATATATATATATATATATATATATATATATATATATATATATATATATATATATATAGCATAATGAGAGGCCACGTATACTTTCTTGATATGTATATAATATCTGGATAAAATAAATGAAACAAAATTGGGTGTTTTTTTATGAAAGTATTTATTTCTGTGTTTTTGTATATATTTATTTATTTAATATTTCAGACCACCTAGGTCTTTCCTCAGAAATCAAAATTTTGATTTCTGAGGAAAGACCTAGGTGGTCTGAAATATTAAATAAATAAATATATACAAAAACACAGAAATAAATACTTTCATAAAAAAACACCCAATTTTGTTTCATTTATTTTATCCAGATATTATATATATATATATATATATATATATATATATATGTGTGTGTGTGTGTGTGTGTGTGTGTGTGTGTGTGTGTGTGTGTGTGTGTGTGTGTGTGTGTGTGTGTGTGTGTAAAGGAGTGAGAAATCCGAAACGTTTTTGGTTATATGGTGGATTATATTTTAAAATAAATTATACTTTATTTTCCATATGTTTGCTACACGTGTTTCCGTATTCGTGTCCTTCATCAGGCAAAGACTAGATATTTCTACATATTATTAACAGGAATGAATTTTCCTTACGTTTTTCGATGTTTAACCGTTGTCTTTTTTGTGTAGTTGTAACCCAAATGTTACTTCTTGGACTGGTGGCAAGAAGGGTTTCTCTGCTTAAGGAGCAACAGAACAATTAGGATTGGTCAGAGAAAGGCGTGGGAAGGATCCCTTTATTCTTATCTTTTTATGATCCCTGTATCTTCTTCAATCTATTTGTGTGTATTGTGAGTCCGTGTGGGATTTTGGTAGTAAATATATGAATATTCAATCTCCATACATACATACTATCTTATAATAAGGAATTAGTATATACATATATTTATACACATACATATTCACATATATACATATATTCCTAAAAAGAGCACACCAGATTTGATAATTTAATAGAGAAAATACCTATTGTTTTAAGTATATTCTCACGCACACACACACACACACACACACACACACACACATATATATATATATATATATATATATAAAATGAAGAGGTTATAATGGTTCCAACGAGAGAAAAGTGTGTATATTAAAAAGAAGAGAGGTACCGCAAACTTTTTTTGTTGTAATGTGGTTATTTAAAAAAATATTATTCTTTATTTTTCATAGTTTTACATAGTTTTACAACACGTGTTTCTGGTCTCACGACCGTCTTCAGGTAAAGGGTGGAGATTTACACATATTATTAGAAATAATTATTAAAAATAATTAATTTTTTCCTTTATGTTTTTCAATGTTGAATATTCTCTATATGAGACATTCTCTCTTTTTGTGTTGGTCATTTGAATGTCTTTCTTTAAAATTTAAAAGTGTTGGTCATTTGAATGTCTTTTCTTTATATATATATATATATATATATATATATATATATATATATATATATATATATATGGGATGAATGTGAATAAAATTTCTTACTCACCTGATTGATGTTACCTTCAACATCCCGACTCCTGCGTTTCGTAGAGGAAGTAATTATATATATATATATATATATATATATATATATATATATAGCGAATGCCCACTTAGGTACAAAATAACAGTAATACAAAAAAACTTTCTAAAAAGAGCACACCAGAATTCATCCTCTCGACTACTCTTCCTCAAAGAACTTAATAATGTTAAACAAACACTAATCAACAACGGCTTCCCTAACCACCTTATAGACCACCAAATTAGACTATTTCTCCCCAAAGTAAGTAATAACGATAGTGAACACACAATTAAAAACATCTCTACAACACACTATAACATACACATAATGCACCCACTCAATTAAGCTGACAAATCGAATCATCCTTGATAATGGCTAAAGGTATGGCCGAAAGCGCTCGGAAATATAAAACATTTGGACAGTTTTTACACACCCTTTGTCCAGAAAAGAAAGCTCTTGTTCGAAGACAAGAAAAATTAAATAAAAAAACTTAATAGTAGTACCTTGTCTGCTTTTTTAATGGAACATGCATAAACATATATACACACATATACACTTCCGATATTGTGTAGGGTTCGTGCATGTGCTTGTGTACAGTCAATTGTTTTTATTTTGCTAGTATGTGTATATATATTCGTTCCTCATAGATACTTGCGTGTGAGGGTGTGTTTGTGTGTGCGTGTAGTCCGACCAGTGTTTTTGGCCATTACGTGTGTATGCTGTGTGTTTATGTGTGTGTGTGTGGGGGGGGGTTATGATCTGTTTAGAGCAGGTTTAAATTATGAAGTTGGATTAAAAAAAAACGACAAGTTCTTTCTGTTGAATTTTTTATATTTTTAAAATTTTTCGAGTAAGGTTTCGAATACTGTGCTCGAATTTTGGGTGAAACAGTCTGACAATTTCTATGTACCACACAGACAACACATTCATGATAATGACTGTGATAGTCGAAAAGTATATTATACAAAAATAAAAAGATATAAATTTCGGAACGTTTATCCACAACTTCGAGCACAAAAGCTCAACATCTTAACAGGAAAATGAAAAAATAAAATAAATGATTATACAGAAAAAAAACTAGACTAGTTTGGAAGAATAATTGCTACGCAAATATGCCTAATTCATATATATATATATATATAGAGAGAGAGAGAGAGATGCGTTAGAAATAATTAGAGGGATTTGCGATAATTATAATTAATTGATCGAGTCTGGCAGAAACTTCAACAGAATGCAGAAAGCACTGGACGGCCATTTCGTCCTGTATTTAGGACTCATCAGCAGTGCGCCTCCACTACCCAGAATTGAAACGCGGACAGATACGATATCAGGCAAACGTCATACCAACTGTTCCAACGGGTCTCGGCAACAAATAGGTAACGAATTAGACTCAATATAGCGCAGCTCGATCACATATTCCGTGGTGGAACTCACCCGAGTTTCTCTTTAACCATAGGACGGGTTTCAATTCTCGGTAGTGGATGCTCGCTGCTGATGAGTCACAAATATAGGACGAAACTGCCGTCCAGTGATTTCTGCATTCTGTTGAAGTTTCTTCTAGACTCGATGAATTACTTAATTAAGATATATATATATATATATATATATATATATATATATATATATATATATATGTATGTATATATGTATATGAAAAATTTCTCAGAGTTAACCTACAGAAAAATATGTATAAAGGTATAAGACAATGGTAAAACTGTATTATTAGCCGACGCTTTTCGTCCAATGTGAACTTTTAAAAAAAATGAATTTATTGAAAACAAAATAACTATTAACAACAAAACAAATGTCTTTAGCAATTAGAAGAATTTAGAAAACGCTATTGTATTCATATTGTCAACTGAATACAACAGCGTCTTCTAAATTCTAATTCAATCATTTCGTTTTTGCCTTGCAAAAGTCTACATTCGACGAAACGCGTCGGCTAGTAATACAAAAATCAATATATATATATATATATATATATATATTGATTTTTGTTTTGTTAATCATTACATTACAAGCCACTGGTACGCAGAGAATTATAGAGAGTAGAATAAACTGCCGATTGACGTTGCATTTACATTCTTGAAAATTGTATGTATATATATATATATATATATATATATATATATGTATATATAACTTCATTTTTGAAGATTATATATATACATATATATATATAATCTTCAAAAATGAAGATAA
>OZ038510.1:85259808-85262308 GCA_964036315.1 Acanthosepion esculentum
TCTGTTGAGGTTTCTAGACTCGATGAATTACTTAATTATATATATATTGCTTTGTTTACGTTTCTGATACGAAACTGATCAAATATCTGATTCATAGTGAGTGTTTTTTTTTTAAGGGTAAAATGGAATGCGCCTCGCTGTGACGCTGCGTGATGCCCAGCTGGCGTAAGCGCATCGCGTCGGAAAGTGGTTACTTCTGAAGAAAGGGTGGCACATGGTCGAGAGCCAATGGAGTGTTCATTTTTTTATTTATTTATTATTATTATTTTCTTTATTATTCATTATTTGTAAAAAAACAAAAAAAAAACAGAGCCCATCTATTTCAAACACGCGTATCTATTAAAAATAACGTTTGTATCAAGAACAATTCATACATAATTACGTAATAATGATATATTAAGCATCCACATATATACAACCAATATCGTCCTCTCTTTATATCTATCTATCTAACCATCTATCTAGCTATATCTATCTATCAATCTATCAGTCTATCCATCTATCTATCTATCTATCTATCTATATCTATATCTATCTATCCATCTGTCTCTCTCTCTATGTATATTTCTATCTATCTATCCATCTATCTCTCTCTCTCTCTATCTATCTATCTGTCTCTCTCTCTATCTATCTATCTATCTATCTACATCTATCCATATATCTGTCTCTCTTTATCTATATATCTATCTATCTATCTATCTATCTATCTATCTATCTCTATCCATCTATCTATCTATCTATCTCTGTCCATCTATCTGTCTCTCTTTATCTATCTATCTATCTATCTATCTCTATCCAGCTATCTCTCTATCTATCTCTATCCATCTATCTGTCTCTCTTTATCTATCTATCTATCTATCTATCTATATATATATATATATATATATATATATATATATATCCATCTCTCACTCTATCTATCTATCTGTCTCTCTCTCTCTATATATATATCCATCTCTCTCTCTCCCTCTCTCTCTATCTATCTCTATCTATCTACATATATATATATATATATATATATATATATATATATATATATATATATATATATATATATATATATATATATTGGGTTGGTGCATAATTATCAGGCGTTTTTTAAACACTATTTATAATGCAAAAAGAAACATAACAATTCAACAATAACATTTTTAAATGTTTATTCCGGAGCCTATGATCATCGACACGAGTTTTCAGAAATTGAAAATAAAAAAATAATTTTTCTTAAAAAAGTAAACAAAACAGCAATTTTTATTCGCATATAAAAACGCCTGATAATTATGCACCAACCCAATATATACGTGCGTGTGTGTGCGCGCACGCGCGTGTGTGTTGCAGCGCTCTCGTGCGTGTAAGCATTTATCTGACTCAAAATTAATTCCTGCTTTGCGAAACCAATTGCAATATTTGAACAAAAACAGTATTTATGACTTATTCTGATATATACATACATGTGTGTATGTGTGTGTGTGTGTGTGTTCAGGAATGAAGAAGGGAAAATCTTACAAATAAAAAATTGTTAGGAAAGTTGAGGGAAAAAAGAAAAAAGAAAGAAAGAATAAAATACTGATAATAATTAAGAAAAACAAAGAAATAAATAATCTTATATATATATATATATATATATATATATATATATATATATATATATATATATATATATATATATGTATATATAAATAAAAAGGAAAGAACAGTAAGATATAAAATCCGGTGTTCTTATAGATATTTTTATTTTTACACAATAGTGCTCTATGTAAATTTAAATTTACAGAGCATTAATATTATAAATTAATAGATTTAAAATATGGTTTTACCGCTACACAGTGATAACCATGTTTCAGAAATGGAAGCTAAAGCCCCTGAATTTAATTTTGTTATTAAACCAAAGACATTAGTTCCATTTCCTCATCAAGCGAATTTTGGAGTAACTTACTTTTTAAAATTTACGGTTGTTAACGGCACAGGAAAGATTCATAGTTTGAGGGTTTCCAAGGTTACCGATAAATCCATTCATCTAGACAAGGGGTGGTAGAGGGTTCAATTTTTAATTTTCGTTGTATCAGTTAATAGTTACATTTGAAAGCGGGGTTATGTTTAGGGATGGGTAGGGATGTATCTTTTAACAAATTCTGACATCCGCTAAATTCATGTCATTCATATATATATATATATATATATATATTTTTGAAAATTTTTTTTTATTAAATAACAGAATGACGTCAAAATCGGCCTAGCAATCTTCAGGTATGGATTGAAAAATAACCGTAGGTAAATAAAGGCAAATGTTAATAAGATACCGAGGCTGACAAAAGACTGCCCTGGGTCGCCAATCAGGCTCTCACCACCGGTCGGATGTCTCGTGGTTAGCATGTACCAGCTCTGGATATGAATGTACAGAGAGCGTTTCCCCCTTGGAGAAGTTGATCAGTGAAATTAATCGACATAAAATGTCAGTTTTCTTTAATAATATTTCCCTCATATATATATATATATATAT
>OZ038510.1:85272308-85282308 GCA_964036315.1 Acanthosepion esculentum
ACTACGTCATGAAAATTGAGATGTAGTAGAGTGGGGTCTCGTATCATAGATTCGGTGGGAGCCGACGAGACTTTTGCCCCGACCCTGACCTAACCAACCCAATTTTTCCTGGGACAGATAAAACTTTAAAAAAAGGACAAAATTGACTTCGTGGCATCAACCTTTGACACTGCTATTTAGCGCTGCTGAATCATTTGTCTAAAAGTATTACGGTCATTACTCTTCAAAATATATCAGAAAACATCATCTCCCGTTTCTCATTAGCTTGAAAAACTTTTATCTAAGTAACTGTTTCGAGCGAATTGATTAAAAATGGCTTCGAATGTACGAAGCCTGTGTGTGAACAACGGCCGTCCTTTTTCGAGACTAGTGAACCGGCGTGACAGGATCACAAGCAATGATCTGTACCAAATAGGAAAAGGCCACTTTACTTGAGCATTTTCAACCAAAATGAATATCACAAGTAATTCGAAGAGAAAATAGTGATATGTTGACATTCCGGAGTATGTCCTGGGTATGACGATAAACTACATCTGGCAGCAAGACCTCTAATCTGGATGTTTTGAGGTGCGTGGAACCATCTCTTAATCACTGTTGTTCCCAGGTCCACCTTAACCCAGGGTGGTAGCACCTGTGAGGATCCCAGCTATGGGAAAATAGAGAACCCCCAAACAAAAACAAAACATTACGCAACTATAAAAACACATTTTTATAGTAAAAATACCAGCAATACATTTTTATGTAAAAACAAATTAGCAACAATAGCTACTTATATCGGAATTAGCAACAATAGATATTTATAGTAAAATTAGCAACAATACATTTTAAAGAAACGTGAAAAATACATATAGTGAAAATACCAGCAATACATTGTTTATGTAAAAGAGAAATTAGCAACAATACCTGTTTATATTAAAATTAGCAACAATACGTTTTAAAGCAAAATGGCCGGCAGTACATTTTCTTTATAGTCGAAGGCATACAATTGCGGTCAGAATATATTTAGTTTAAATCATAAAATTGCGTTCAAAATATTTCGGCATTAAATAACACATACAGATTGATATGCCGCTAATCAAATCTATTTACTCCTAGTGTAGAATAAATAAATAAATAAATAGTAAACAGATTTTCGGAGTTTAGGTTGAGACGTTAGAAGTATAGAGTTGAAGTAGACTTTAGAAGGAACCGGAAACCCAATCCTAAAGAAGAAACAATGGATAAATCTGTACTCCTGTTCAAAAGACCGGGGAGGAGTGTGAAGCAAGCGATGGGCAAACCTATCTACTCCTATTGAGAAGGAAGAAAAATAAATAAATAATTAGGAAATCAAATTTCAGAGTTTAGGTGGAGACGTTAGAAGTATAGAGTTGAAGTAGACTATAGAAGGAATTTTACAATCTTGGTTGGGCGGGTTCCTCACACCAAAGCAAGAAAAAAAGTTCATATAAAAATATGTTCGCAAATCCTTCGTTTTTGAGTTAAGTTTACAGTTTACGGTAGCCATTGTTAAATATACAAACCAAGATACAATCCCCAAATTCTTCTTACCATAGTTTTTCGTGCCACGGATCCTATCTCACTAATCAGCAGTAAATGTTGGATGACACACGTTAAATGTTGAAGATAAACTAGCCACAAATATACACAACTGACAAATGTAACCTAGTCTATATACCAACGTAGCGCAGTGTACCGTACATTTTTTTTTAAATTTAATAACTCAAGAACGGTGAATTTGCGGACATCTGTTTATACGGACTTTTATCCTTGTTTTGGTTCGAGGAACTCAACCCCAATATTTGTAAAAGTATTTTTGATACAAAATATACGTTTCCTTAAAAATGAATTACAAGGTACTGCGATTAAGGTTTTGATTTAATTTTTCTTGTACGAACCCACAAAAATTAATATTATTAAAAATATGACTTTATCATATTGAATTGACCCTTTAAGAAAATCTTGATATTTATCAAAATAAGAATTAAATTTTTAAAAACTGGAAAGGCCATTGTCACTTAAACCCAGACGATGTTTAAAAGTAAGAAGTAGATGTTGATGAATAGACTTCCCAGTTTCCTGCCTTAATTAGACCGAATTTACAATCACAATACATGACGATACAAGAGTCAGCTTAGGACCTGGCCACCTCCTAAATAATGATAAAAATTAAACTGCCTTTAAGCCCCACCCACAAAATCGTCTGCGCTAATATAAAGTAAATCAATTTCTTAGAAAGTTATTCTTAAAATCGCTTGATAATGGAGCGGAACTCTATATTGTAGATTTAATTTTTAAAATTAATCTAGATTAGGAGTTTTCCCTTTTGAAACATAGGATGTTCTTTGTCGCGATGGAATCATATTTTAAATAGTAATAATAATAATAATAATAATAATAATAATAATAATAATAATATATATATATTTATATATATATGTATGCATATATATATATATATATATATATATATATATATATATATATATATATATATGGCTAATAATATATATATATATGGCTATTTTTGTAGTGATTTTATAACATATTTATGTTATAATTTTTAAATAAATAATTATATATAAAATATTTAAATAAATAATTATATATAAAATATTTAAATTTAAAATATTTATATAAATAATTATATATATATATATATATATATATATATATATATATATATATATATATATAAGTGAACATTGAAGCCAACACTGAGAGTCGACGGGGTGTTTCATGCTAGGCCCCTGACGATTGAGCCTAGCATGAAACAGCCTGTCGCCTCTGAGTGTTGATTTCAATGTTCTCTTTTATATTTATATTTACATACGCTCTGTCTCTGATATTGAGCACTTTATCCCATGAATACAGCACACCATAAAACTATACTTATTCATATATATATATATATATATATATATATATATCTTAAAATTAAAAAAAAACAACGTTCATAACATTCATCTAGTGATTAGTAAGTTAATGCATTTTTTAAATTTTGTTAGCGAAGGGATTTCGCCATTTTATATCATTAACTTTACTAATTTACTTTTTGTATGAATGATTCATTGTAATATATATATATATATATATATATATATATATATATATATATATATATATATATATATATATGTGTGTGTGTGTGTGTGTGTGTGTGTGTGTATGTATGTATGTATGTATATACAAGGAGCTATCTATCGTAGCCCGGTGAGTAGTTAGCTAAATATTGATATAAAATTGTAATTATAGAGTATTCAATAAATATGATTAGTATTCACTACTGTATTAAGTGCATTGACAATGTACGTGACAGTGTGAAAAAGTAAATAACTGTTGTGTAAAATAAATGACTTCATCATCAATGGACTTTCGACATATTACACACAGAAATTTAGAGATATAAAAGTCCAGAAGAAATTTTCCCTCATGGTAATTGCTATAAATCTCCATCTCTGTGATGGTCTTGGATCCTCGTTCTCCTGCAGGGCACCGGGGTCAGTGTCTACACCGCCTATATCGAGATGCTGGACAAAATGATGCATTGGATCGAGGTCGGAGATAGTTGTACGTGTTCCAGCAGGACTCCCTCCCATATGACCCACGTGACACAGTGAAAATCAGAAGAGCTCGCCCGTGATGAATCTCTTAGACTACTCCTTTTTAGACTGAAGTCAGCAACCAGACCGGAGAGTTCCTCCTCTGGAATCATCGGCCACGTTCAAGTTGGAGGACATCGGCGGTGGAGTGATCTGGAGAGGGATGGACTCCGCCTGGTTTACTTGTCAAAGAGCCGCTACACATGAATGCTTTCAACCCGTATATGTATAGGGGACTGGTCAGGTGCTTAGCTTCACAACGAAATTCGACCACGCTCGGTCATGGGAATGATCATGGCTGGTGCATACTAGCCCCGAACGCCCTAAACACCCGACCGGGGTGAGGAACAAGCTTCACTGAGAGACCCGGGCAGTGCTTTGTGAGTCTCGCTATCTTATCAACATTTGCTTTTGTCTACCTACATTTACATAGGTTACAAACTAAACTAAGCAAAACTGACTAATAAAGGAGGAAAATTTTTCACAAATTCCACGTCATTGTGGGACCTTTCTTTTCCTCCAAATATTATTTTTAAAATCTGGGAATATTTGCGCAATCCACTAACGGTCTAAAAACCCGATAAAAACAACTTGACAATTCGATAATGAGAGAATGATACAAGTTACAAGTTTTGGTGTTTCTTCCCTTTCCCTGTCACTCATTTCGGTTGATCGCGCGTCGCTTGGCACGAACACACCAGAAAAATTGGAGTTGTAGTCTGGCGTATTACCGAGGATATAATCTCGAACATCTAATTCTGTTTATATCTATCGATCAATCTATTCCGCTCTATATCTTTCTCTTCGTATGTATGTACGTATGTATGTATGTATGTATGTATGTATGTATCTATCTATCTATCTATATATATATATATATATATATATATATATATATATATATATATATATATATATATATATATATCCTAGTCTGTCCATCCATATGTAGATCTATCCCAGTCTGTTCATATCGATCCATCTAACTCAAGCTGTTCATATCTATCTATCTATCTATCTATCTATCTATCTATCTATCTGTCTATCTATCCATCTATCTATCTATTGTAGTCTAGTCTAGTGTAGTCACTTCCAATCTATCTAGATTCTTTCACGCTATCTATTCTCTCCCATTCTATCTATCTATCTATCTATTCTCTTCCAATCTATCTATCTATCTATCTATTCTCTTCCAATCTATCTATCTATCTATTTTGTTTTGTCTAGTCTCTTCCAATCTATCTATCTATCTATCTATCTATCTATCTATCTATTCTCTTCCAATCTATCTATCTATCTATCTATCTATTGTAGTCTAGTCTAGTGTAGTCACTTCCAATCTATCTAGACTCTTTCACGCTATCGATTTTATCCCATTCTATCTATCTATCTATCTATCTATCTATCTATCTATTTTGTTTAGTCTAGTCTCTTCCAGTCTATCTATCTATCTACCTATCTATCTATCTATCTATCTATCTATCTATCTATCTATCTATCTATTCTGTTTTATTCTATTCTAGTCTAGTCTACTCTAGTCTAGTGTAGTCCCTTCCAATCTATCTAGTTTCTATCTATCTATCTTCATATCTCTCTATCTATATCAGTCTGTTCCTATCTATTTGTCTATTACCCCTGTTCGTATCTATCTCAGTATATCTCTAAGAGGCAGTTCATGTTAATCTCTCTCTCACTATCTCTTTTCGCATCTATCTTAGCATATCTTAATCTCTTTCGGCATTTCTATATCGCAGACCCTTCATAAAAAATATTTCTTATCAATTCATCTCTATCTGTCCTAACTTGTGTGACTTCAGAGAGAGAGAGACATGTGACGAAATATCCGTATGTTAGACCTTCAAACACGTGACGAAGAGAACTTCAAAAACACATTGCTTGCATTCCATCTCGCGTGGGTGTAGATATTTACATAGTTTAGAATAATGTGGGACAAGGCTAACCTAGTGGAGTTCTCAGTGATCATATAACTGCTTTACGCGACTAGCTTGTGAAACATCAATCTATGAGGCGAGTAATTGTATTTATAAAATAAATGTTTATCTACGACATATATATATATATATATATATATATATATATATCTTCCTCATTTCCAATGAATTTCTATAGTAAATGTTGATCCTATTCTGTCAGTAATCCTTCTTTAATTCCTGACCAATGACAATCCCTTTGTTCCTCATTTCTAATGCATTTCTATAGTAAATGTTTATCTATTATACAAATAATGGCCTCATTCTGCCAGTAAGGCTTGTATTAATTCCTGACCACTGACAATCCCTTTGTTCCTCATTTACAATGCATTTCTATAGCAAATGTTTATCTATTATACATCTAATAGCGCTATTCTGTCAGTAAGGCTTGGTTTAATTCCTGACCACTGACAATCCCTTTCTTCCTCATTTACAGTGCTTTTCCATAGTAAATGATTATCTATTGTACATATAATAGTCCTATTCTGTCAGTAAGGCTTACATTAATTCCTGACCACTGACAATCCCTTTCCTCGTCATTTGCAAGGCATTCCTATAGTAAATGTTTATCTATTATACATCTAATAGCCCTATTCTGTCAGTAAGACTTGTTTTAATTCCTGACCACTGATAATCCCTTTCTTCCGCATTTCCAATGCAATTTCTATAGTAAATGTTTATCTATTATAATCTAATAGCCCTATTCTGTCAGTAAGGCTTGTATTAATTCCTGACCAGTGACAATTCCTTTCTTCCTCATTTACAGTGCTTTTCCATAGTAAATGATTATCTATTGTACATCTAATAGCCCTATTCTGTCAGTAAGACTTGCTTTAATTCCTGACCACTGACAATCCCTTTCTTCCTTATTTGCAATGCAGTTGTATAGTAAATGTTTATCTGTTATACAAATAATAGCCCAATTCAGTCGGTTAGAGTTGCATTGATTTCTGACTATTGGCAATCCTTTTATTCCCCCATCAAGAATGCATTCATAATAATAAAACGCAGTGTACGTGTGTCCGTCCGCTTGTCCGTCCGTTTTTCTCAGCGAATCATAGAAAAAAACTTAAGTTTACAAGTAATACCTATTGTAACTAGACGCGATTAATTATTAAATAAATAACATAATTAAAGTTAAATGTAAATATTGAACAGAGTGAAAGTTTTAAAATCAACTTCTTTATTAATGGTTTACATTTAATTCTGCTTTTCGTTGCAATTGCAATTGATATGGTCTAATTGAACTGTAATTTAAATTTAAACCGGGCACGGTATCTTGCATATATGTTTTTTTCTTCTTTTTCTAGCATGCGTACTGTGATATATTCGAATTATTACATTGTTTGGATTCCCTAATGTCATTTAAGAGAGACTTTATGTGAAGGGATCATAAAGAATAGTGATTTAAAAATAAAATAAAAATGAAGCACAAAATAAATGTAAACAAATCGGTTGCGTATACGAAGAAAGATTATGCCGAATTCAGGTGTGGAATAACGATAAAATAATTTTATTATTTCTAAATTCTGATAACTTTTACGTACATAGGAAGCTGAAGGTAAAATGACAGCTAGTTTCAATAATAAACCTATTTAAATTGCATTTTGATTATAAATTTTATTCTATAAATATACATATTATATATATTTTATACACATATATATATTATATACATATATATATATATATATTATATACATATATATATATACACATATATATACATATATATATATATAGGTATGACGTCTGTGTTGTTCAAAGCTATATATATATACATATATATATATATATATATATATATATATATATATATATATATATATATATATATCTTTGAACAACACAGACGTCATACCTTAGGTACCTTTCGTCCAACACTTTTTCAACGGTATTCGTTGGCGACTGGGAAGACAAATGAAGACAAACTCAATAAAGTAAATGAGGAGGGAAAAGGGGAACGCGATTAAAAAGACAAATTTTAATTACACAAAATTAAAATTGAACAAGGTGGGTGAAAAAATAAGCAGTTCTACAAGAGTATAAAATGGGAAAAAGACACTCACAAACCCTCCAACGAACGCAAGGAACGTAAAAAAAATGTTCCTTTTGTCTACACAGGCTCGGCTGATGACACTTTATAAAAACAGCTAACAAGACTCGGAGATGGTATACTGAACGAGCGCTGAGTAAACTGAAAACAAAGTCAGTGGCTTTTTTCCATATATGACGTCAGTGTTCTTTAAAGCTATGTATCATGTCTTTGCATAGAAATCACTTTATATATATATATGTATATATATATATATATATATATATATATGTGTGTGTGTGTGTGTGTGTGTGTGTGTGTGTGTGTGTGTGTGTGTGTGTGTAGGCATCAATCCTTCTTTCATGCACATTTCGTAAAAGTATCTTGTCTGTCGTTTTCAATAAAATGTGCACACACACACACACACACACACACAGACACACACACATATATATATATATATATATATATATATATATATATATATATATATATATATAGTCAAACCTAATGAGCCAGACAAACCTGCCAAGGTTTCATTTAGGCAGATCGATCTGCCTAAGTGAAACCTTGGTAGGTTTGTCTGGCTCATTAGGTTTGACTAGGTTTGCTCTACGTTTTTATCGAGCTCTTTAGTTAGTTGTTTACTCATATCGGTTTTTTTTTCTTTGGGCCTTGAACCTGTATCTGTGCGATTATTTTCGACAGACTTTCATGTTCCTGGCTCTTTCTTTTTTAAAACCTTTTTTTCCCTTCGAAATTGAGAAGTCCTTATACCGAAAAATTCAACTTATTTATTGAATGACCCTCGTATGTTTTAGGTATCTAATCTAGACGATTGAATTTAGATTCGTTTTCTTTTTGTTTCGACTGTATTTGTTATTAAATATTCAACATTCGGATAATAGAAGATCTACTAAGAATAATGAAAAAAAAAGGATTTTTATATTTAAAATTCCCAGTGACTTTTGTTCGTGCGCATGCGTAGTCCCATCAACATAAATACAAATTTAGTCTGAGGAAGTCCTAAAGAACGCAACGCATCACACGAAAACCTTTCCACTTTATCATGATTATTTCCCTTAATACATACATATATATATATATATATATATATATATATATATATATATATATATATATATATATATATATATATAGGCAATAGATCCGTTACTATATAATCGAGGTGGATGCTACTAATATCAAATATTAAAACTGATCCACAGAGAGCTCTATATATTTATTATAACAGTGCATATATATTTTTTGTGGTTTAACCAAAGGTCCAGACATACATTCGACTCTGAATGCCGAACAATCAAGAGTGTGAGACTCACCTTCGCAAGGAGGTTTCCAACTAGCGTCCAGTTGGCTGGCAAAAATAAACAGGGTTGTAACTCAATACATATCCCTCTCTTGAATGAATCACAGTATGGATATTTCATTGGATATTTATTGAGCAGAATAACCAGACTGGGATCATCAGCCAATCAAAACTTACCCGGGAAAACTGAGAAAAATAGACTTACCCGGGAAACACAGTGGAATCTCCCAGGCTGTTATATAAACCACCTACCAATTTACCAAGCAGACTTGCTTAGTCAGTCAGACTCAACTTCAATTACAGTCGAGTAGTGTCTGTTGCTTATTACCAAACTCTATATCTTGCTGGACTTATGGTTAAGTCAAGACATTCCCAAAGATATTCAAGGCCGGCGAAGATTGTCATTGTTATGCCGATCTGAAATAGACTATACCCTCATGAGGTAATTTTGGATTATTGCTGTAATATATATATATATATATATATATATATATATATATATATATATATATATATTGTGTGTGTATTTCACGACGCTTGACACTACATTTGAATGATAACTCTAACATTTTTAGGCATTTAAAACAACATGCCTGGCCACATACACAATTCCGGAAAATCCTCGTCGAAAACACAACTATAATTAAACATGAAAACAATAAACAAAAACTAAAAATTCTTGAAGCTATATACATAAAACAGTTGAAACCTAACCTGAGCAAAATAAACTATGAAATCTCCACAAACATTCTTAAATGCTTATAATTGATAACAGAAGTCATTGGTTCATACCAACGGCTTTCCATACTCAATACTCATCGAATTCACTCTCGCGTGGTCATGTGTGACGTCATGAGTTGTGATGCGATTTTCGCTTTCAGCGTCTTATATACACGTGTTTATCGTTGCTTGGAAATCATCCATGTAAACAAAAACAGACAATCATCAATTACTTGTTCGTTTATTGCTTAATATATTGTGTAATTGTCATCTTTGATAATGGCTTATGTAAGCCGAAAGCTTAGATTGGATTAAAAAATATGTA
>OZ038510.1:85284808-85292308 GCA_964036315.1 Acanthosepion esculentum
TTTATTTCGTGAATATTTGTATATTCATCTCTTCAGGCCGAAAGACAGACTGTTTCGCTGTATCACAGCTCTTCAGTATGGCTAGACGTTCGATTGCTTCATACCGGAACCGAAACTCGACCGATTTGGCAATTGTCAGAGATCTTACCCCTAATCGAACGTTTTCTATAGGAAATGTATACAAACGCCAGTAGCCAAGAGAGCTCAATTCGTAATTGAAGAGCGATGAATTAACAGCAGCAGCACCCACTTTTTTTTTCTTTTTTTATTTAAATTACCCTTTTCTCAGGAGAGCTCGATCGGAACCCATATATATATATATATATATATATATATATATATATATATGCGTGTGTGTGTGTGTGTGTGTGTGTGTGTGTGTGTGTGTGTGTGTGTTCAACATTGTTACCATTAACAATTAATGCGTCTAGCAGCTACAAAGTGTGTATGAATGATCAAAAAGCATTCTGTGCTTGTCACTAGGAAAACGCTCTTCTCTTCCATGTCAACGCAAGGCCGCAAACAGCCAGAATAACACTGGAAAATATTTTGGAAAATAATTGGTAAAATTAATAGTAAATCTACTGGTAAAATTAAAGTTAATGGTAAGATAAAAATAATGTCAATAACAATTTTAAAATTAATGGTAAATTTAATAGTAATGATATCTGTGAAAATAACGTTAATGACAATGTTAAATTTATCGTCAAGCTAATGTAAAAATTCATGGTAATTATAATGTTAAAATTAATGGTAACAGTAACATTGATGATAATGATAAAATTAATGGTAACGTTAAAGATTAGATTAATGACGGCGGCAATGATAAAATTAATGGCAATGTTAAAAATAAAGGTAATGATAAATTGATTTTATTGGTAAAGTAATGAGGATTATCAGGTAAAATTAACAGTAATAACAATTCTAAAATTAATGATAAAATTAATGATAATGGTTAACGGTAAATTAAAGTTAATGGTAAATTAATTTTAATGGTTTTAGTAGTAATAGTTATCATGTAAAATTAATGGAAATTCTAAAATTAATGGTTATTGTAAACTTACTGGTAATGGTACCTGTGAAATTATACTAAGAGTAAGTATAACATTTATGGCCATTCTGACGATGAAATTAACCGTTTTACACCCAGAAAACATTCGGCATTTATTGACTATGCCGTTAGTGTTACTATGTTAAAATTTTATTAAGACAATTTAATATTAAAGCATTTTACTCTTACTTCGACTTGGGTGTTACGTCTGTAATTACGATTTTTTTGTTTTAGCGATTACTCTCACAATCTCCTCCTCGACAAACACTGCGGCACACCAGTAATGAGAACTTTTAGAACTATATTTCAGGCTGAAGTCGATTCATGCCTTTTCCGACAGCCATAGTACTAGGCAGATGCAAGCAGCCTGAACTGGAATCCGAACTCGACTCTTTAACTCCGATTATTCTCCAATAATCGTTACTGGAGCGCGCGCGCGCGCGCGTGCACACACACATGTAAAAATGCATGGAGAGATTTGTGCATTTAAAAATAATTAATTAATTCAGACCAAGGATAATGACCTTAAGTCTTATTAATTAGCGTTCAAAACATTTTTTTTCTTTTCCAATTACTCCATAATTCTGTACCAATTCCTTCTGGAACAACTTACGACAAGTTATATTTCTCCCTGGACAATAGCAAAACTGGGAATACTTACAGGCATGAACGTAATTACTTTGTTCTATGACCCACTGGGAAATCAAAGAATTTGCAACCCCCCAAAAAATGTTTGAAAAGAAAACGGAACCAAGCAATGGGGTAAAAAAACGTGGGTCGTCGAATTGTATGTATTGGACAAAGCTTGATACCACCTCCCATCACTCTCTGTCTCTCTTCTTATCTTTCCTTCTCTCCTTCTCTCTCTCTCTCTCTCTCTCTCTCTATCTATATATTTATCTACCTATATATATATATATATATATATATATATATATATATATATATATATATATATATATATATATATATATATATGCGTGCGTCTGTGTGTGTTTGCGTGTTATTTTACGTTCTGTAATAAGCATTTTTTTCAACGTGTTCCTAATCTAAGTTATTTTCTTCCAAAACAATTTGATTACTTTTTCTTTTCATTTTGCTTTTCATTATTTTATTTATTTATTTTGTGCATCGGGACGTGTTGGGTTGTATAAACAACAACGCGCTAAAATGCATTCTTACTGCTGTTGCCATTGTTTATTCATCCCGAAGATTTATCGCAAAGAATCAAGTGACAACAAGCCAACCCTAGTAATCTTACCAACCGGCAATATTTAAATAGTTTGGTCCACTCATAAGAAAATTTGGGGAAAAAAATTGGATTAAAAAATGTTTGTAGTTTAGCGTTATTTAGACTTGTCAGAATCGGAAAAAAATCATTTTCCAACCGAGGAATTTACAATGTTATTGTCCCCGACCTGGTCTCCCGTCTTCAATCACTTTCCCAACCCTGTAAAGTAGACTTCCTGTGTCTTTTCTATAAATACTTTAATGGTAATTGTTTTGAGGAACTTTACTCTATAGTAGAGACAGTCAGGTATAATGGTGGCTGTAGTAAGAAAGGTACGTATGAATGTGTTGTTTTGGTGTAAGGAATATTGTTCGTACGATTGGGTCAGTGTTTGCGGCTAGCTAAGTTATATTTAAGACAGAAGAAGACCGTGCTTTCCCCCAACCCCCCCTTCGCCCTTGTGCCACATTTCTGTAATTTATACAGAATAAATATCACTTTACTCTATAATAACTCTATAGTAAAATCCAATTCTTTTTTCAGTTAACAACAGAGTGTAGGCTATTGTTTTAGATCAACTGCCAATTGGAGATTATCAAACCAATTAGATTTACCATAGAGACAGGATTAAATAATTGGGTTAAAACGCGATTAAACTTAGTATTAAGATATTGGGGGGGGGGGCTTTTTGCTCGCTTTATTTCAAGGGATCGCGACATAGTACTACTATTTAATTGTTGCTATATCCAGGTCTACCCTGACAAGTTGTGGTAGCACCTGTTAAGATTCCAGCTATGGAAAAATAATGACCCACCTCCTAAAAGCAAAACAACATGAAAGTATAAAAATACATTTTCTAGTAAAAATACCACCAATACATTTTTATATAAAAAGGATTACCAACAATACCTATTCATAGTAAAATTATCATCTATACATGAAATAACTCTTTCATGACATTAGTCCATATAATACTTTACAATTTCTTAAAGAAATAAAACTGTATTGCAAAATATAACATCAACAAAACTACATAATAAGCACATGTCACTGCCTTTAGTAATTTTCTAAGCGTAGCTTAGATGTGGCAAAAGGCCGAAATTTTGGGGCACACCGTGAGGATCGAACTCACTACTCAGTCGTAATTGTTCTAGCGAGACAAACTTGCTAACGATTACACCGCCTCTAGGTACCCACTGCCTTTAGTAATTATGCCCACACAGACATGTATATACGCAAAAACCGAGTATTATCTACCATGCATTCAGTTGTGGAATCAGAATAACAAATAATATTTTTATTACTTCAAAATTCCCAAGAAAATTAAATTTCGTCATTACATGACACATAAAGGTGTTGATGTGCCGTTAAACTAACAAATCGAGTCGAATAAAATCAGGTCGGTATTACCAAGAATACAATTTTAAATGAAAATGACCAACAATACATTTTATGGCAAAAGGACTAACAAAACATTTTATAGTAAAATGACCAACAATACATTTTATCTTTAGTTGAAAACACAATTGCGTTCAAAATATATTTAGTTAAAGCCATAAAATTATTCAAAATATTTAGATTTCGGCATTAAATAACCCATAGAGATGTTGATATGCCGCTAAACAAAATCAACCTAATAACCAATATGAAATGACATTTTTATGACATTAATCCATATAATAATTTCTTAAAGAAATCAAACAGTATTCCAAAATATAACATCAACAAAACTACATGAAAAACAGACATATTATAAAAAAATACACATATTGTAATTATGTCCATGCAAACATGTCTATGCACAAAAGCTGAGTATCATCTACCATGTATTCAATTGTGAAAGCAGAATAACATATATCATATTTTTATTACTTCAAACTTCCCAAGAAAATTAAATTTCGGCATAAAATGAGCTATAAAAGAGTTGTTATGGTGTTAAAAATAAAACACATCAATTAATTATCACAAAGCAAACCCTGAGACTTTTCCCCTCATAATGAAAGGTTGTACACTCAACGAGGCCCGATTACCTGGAATATGTATTGGAACTCAAGCTAACACCAAACCTGAAGTGGAACTCGTATATATGACCCATAGTTAAAGACGCTGCAAAAATGATCGACAGCATGAACTGATCGATAAAGAAAGTATCTATTCCGCACTTTCAACCGAGTTCAAAAGCGTTTTCGCGGCCTTGTGGGTGATAAACTGTTCTCCACAGTTCAACCTGTTTCCCACAGAAGGCAATGTTGTTAGCCCTTTTCTCTGCTATGCCGCTATTTTCATGACAGATATTTTGGGGATCCAACGGTTACTGCCGAATAATCCACATTCAGTTTATATTCCTTTCGTAAGGAGTAACTTCCACTATCAGTTTCTTTCTGAGAACTGTGGCAATGTGGAACTAAGTTATAGTTGTACTAATAATTTAGAGAAAATAATTAAATCACATAACAACAAAACACTGAATTTATATACCAATAATAACTGTAATGCTACTGCTGATCCTAATTGATCTCCTATGTAATTGTAGAAATCCTTACCAATGTCCTTTATCTAACAAGTGCTTAACAAAATCCCTTGTGTATATGTGCTCTATTTCATCAATAGAAAATCCAAGGGTTACTAAAATATATATTGAGAGTACAATGAATACTTTTAAGAAACGTTCGTATAATCATTTCTCATCCTTTACTAATGCTGACAAACGAAATAGGACTTCACTTTCTTTAATAATTCTTTAAGTAAAATTTTCAATCGGAATACTCTGAAACTTAACTATAGTTATACTAATAATCTAGAGAAAATAATTAAATCACATAACAAGAAAATATCGAATTTATATTACAATAATAACCGTAATGCTGGCATTAATTTGTCCCGTATGAATAACCTATGTAGTTACATAAATCCTGAACAATGTCTTTTATCTAACAAGTGCTTAACTAAATCTCTTGTGTATATGTGTTCTATTTCATCAGTAGAAAATCCAAGGTTTGCTAAAATATATATTGGAAGTACAATGAATCAATTTAAAAAAAACGTTTCTATAATCATCTCTCATTCTTTACTAACGTGGATAAACGAAATATGACTTCACTTTCTAAATATTTTTGGAAAGAGGAAAATAAAATACCTAAAGTTAAATGGAAAATTCTCAAACAAGCTAGAATCTCTAGATCAGTGAACGAACCATGCTTTCTCTGTCTGCAGGAGAAAATGAAAATAATTAAGTTCTTAAATAGTGACATATTAAATCAAAGATATGAAATTACAGTAAATTGTAAACATATTAAAGAATTAACCTTACAATTTTGTTAAACTTCATAACTCAATAAACACTCCTCTTTTATATTATCTTTATATAAACATTTTAATATTATTACCAGTGATTTATTCTAGCCTTAGGTTAGTATTCGTAAATTACTGATAGTATGCTTAAATGAATTGGCTTATTATTTTTATTTTTTCTCTTGTTGTATTGATAATAAATTTCTAATTTAAAATTAATATAAAAATATAAAAGTTTAAAATTCATTTGGTATTCTAATTTATAATATGAGGTCGGTTTTGTTAAGTATTGCATTGCTTAATTAAAGTTTCCTTTATTTACGTTCTATAGATAATTTTGTTTGAATTTGTGATTTCATAAAAAATGCCATAAAATTTTAAATTCGACATTGTTAACTAATGTATCTATTGCCGCTTTATTTCCGTTCAAATTTGAATTCTCTTATTCAATATAATTTCATTGGCTTAATTCGTATCAACATCTTCTCATGTTTTCTTAACTTTCCTCTTGCTTTGTATCTATGTAATTTTAAATATACTCTTCTTTCTTTTGCCTTTCTTTTTGTCTATTATCTTGGTAGTAGGGTTAATTTCTTTTTGCCTTTCTTTTTTTTTCCTTTTTCTTTTCTTTTCCTTTTGCTGATTTCTCAATTTCTTTCCCTTTTTCTTTCTAAAAATCCTTTTTACCTTGTATGGAAAATTTTCCAAAAACTGAAAATGAAGTTTCATAAATTTCAATTTAAAATAAAATCGTTTATTACCATCATGGTTAACTACCTGATGAGACGTTGTTTATTAAACGTCGAAACAAAATGTACAATTTTGTAGTAGTAACTTACATGTTCTACTGTAACAGTGTATAATAAATATTTATTACTCTACTCTTATATTGAGCCCTGATTTTAAATTAATGTTTTGAACTTTGCAATTTTTTTCTTCATTCTTTTACATTTGGAGATATATAATGTATATATAATCTCAATGAACTTCTCAATTATTTGGTTATTTTAAATAATTATACATTACATTTATTTTATTTAATTATATTGACTTTCAGAAAATATCAAACATTTTTAGGTGAAGCTGTGATCTATCTATTATAACATAAAATGTTTATTTTTGCAATTGTAATTAAGTAATTATTTTATTGGTTTTTCAATATTGTTACATGAATAAGCAATTTTATTTTACTATACTATCAAGTGTAAGCATCAATTATGAAAAAATAGATACTTGCAGTTTGGTAGCCCTTTATTGAATTCTTGAGCATCAAGATGTTCGTAGTGGAATGTTTCTCTGAACATTAGAAAATCGTCTTTTGAAGGCATCCATCGCTTTACCTTTTCATTCTTTTGAATGTGTGAATTTAAACTTAGCATCATCGACTCAGCAACAGCAGTTACTAATTGCTGGATTCTAAGCAGCTATAACTTCCCCCAAATTTACATTATATTTCGCAATTATTGCAATGTATTGCCGTTAAACCCACTTTAACCCTTGACCTCGTGTTACATTCCGTAACGACGTGGCTGTGATGAACCCTTATAAATAAAAATATTTCAAAATTTGTACGGAATGATTTTTATAGGATAGAGCAATGCTAACATCACATCTTAGCATTATTCGGCATTAATATATATATATATACACATATATATATATATATATATATATATATATATAAATATATATATATATATATATATATATATATAGGCAATAGATCCGTTACTATATAATCGAGGTGGATGCTACTAATATCAAATATTAAAACTGATCCACAGAGAGCTCTATATATTTATTATAACAGAGCATATATATTTTTTGTGGTTTAACCAAAGGTCCAGACATACATTCGACTCTGAATGCCGAACAATCAAGAGTGTGAGACTCACCTTCGCAAGGAGGTTTCCAATTAGCGTCCAGT
>OZ038510.1:85299808-85331872 GCA_964036315.1 Acanthosepion esculentum
TATCGTAGTCCAAATCACGTGAGTGTCATCTCTATAACAAATGCTCCAAAAAATCAAATCAATAGAATTGCTGATGCTGCATTCGACAACAATTAGCTTTGGTTAAAAATTAAACAGGCACGCCACAATACAGGTTTTTATGACACAATGTTTGCTTTCTTTAATTCTCAAACAGCGTTTCTTGTTTTGATTTCCTGTTTGTTGAGTTGCTGAAAATAATCCCGGGAGTTGGGATGTTATAAACGCTGAAGCATATACGAGTATGGAGTTGCTCGGGCTAATTTCAGAGTCTTTTGCCTCTTGTTGGGCCGAAGTACCAGGTCAGATAGTCAAGCCAGCTTCAGACCTTGCTAATCGAACGATCCTCTGTGGCTCTATCGATTAAGGTACGTCAGGCCATATGACGGTTCCGTATAGGATACAGGTTCGATTCCTGTCGGAGGACGCATAATTTCTATATAATTTCTATATAATTTCTCGGACATTCAACCCGGTAAATGTTGTTAATACTGTTTATTATAAATCAGAGCATTTACTTAAATATTTGTATCTATAAAAAGAACATATAAACATAAAAAATGTCTTAAAATACTGACTTATGCAGAATCGCACAAAAAACGCCTAATGAAATAGACACACACACAAGCACATATATACTAAAGTTAACTAAATACAAGACTCGAGAGCCACTCAGGGAAGTGTATTACTGTTAAAATGCTTATGATGAATGAGATGCGATACGAGTGAAGGACGTGGTAAGAAATAAAGGTTATGAAGAGAAGGATGATAGATTCACTTTTCACTTGAAGAAGAAGTTAAGATTGTTTAGTGATCGGGGAAGCATCCACTCGGGAGTCTGTTCTACGAAATACAAGTTCTTTGGAAAAGGATTTTTGAGTGCAACTTATATGTTACATTAGGAACACGGAGGAAATGAGTCTGATTCGACTCTGTGCATCCGCTATCAATAAATGTTTAAACTGGCGAAACTAAAGAATGGAACTCATCTGAACATTTGTTGATATTCCGGATGGGGCACTTCGACGTGGTGTAATGGTTGGCAAAGATTTCTCGCTTTCAGGTTACGACGGAGTAGTGAGTTCGATCCTCATTGGAGGCATCATGCTTTCGGCCTTGTGCTATATCTAAGTTAAGCTTAGAAAACCACCATGATATATACCGGATGTAACAGCAAAATTGTTAAACTGATTCACTTCCTTTTTTTTCCATCTTTTCAGATGAGTCGTTAAGTCATCTTGACACCATTTGTCGTATGAATCACTGGAAAAAAAATTGAGTTATTCAGCAAGAAAGAGAATAGGTTAAAATCATTTTCGTTTATGATCGATTTCATCACGATTCTTCTGTTAAGTCTGGAGAGTAATTTCACATTCTTATTGCTCACAGTAGAGTCCAGTTATGTTATAAAAACCTCGGAGAATTCCGGTAAGATATCTTTAATCATTTCTAAGACACAACGGTTCAAAGTATAATCTAACAAATGGACAATTTTACACTATTTACATTATTCGGACTATTGTCCTCATCTTTGTCGCCATGTTTATCACAACGTTTCGGCCGTTGTACGCTCCGGCCTTCTTGAGGTGGTTGGAATGTCGAACAGGACCCTTTATTTTGCTCACTAGGGTAGACTGTTCTAGTATCACATGCCATGTCTAATGGATGTCAGTTATATCCTGTTAATTCCCCTTTCAAAATTCTCCACCGCCTTAACCAGGTATTGAACGCACACTCGTTGGGTCCTGTCACTGGATCTAACTAACTCCTTTATCCACTGTGGCATGTGTCCTCAAGGATGTGATAAACATGTCGACAAAGATGAGGACAATAGACTAATAATGTACATAATAGTGTACATAATACCTCATCTCAGAAATATAGATGGACAATTTTACTTTTACACGATTTGGACAATTTTACTATTACACCTGGTATATCCTCTAGTATATATCCTCTCTCTCGACTCTCCCGTCGAATTCGACGTCTGAGAATCAAGCAGATCAGTTCATAGGAACCGACAGTCCGACACCAGCACATGAGATTTGATTAAAGTGGCGAAGGTTTTGTGCAGAACCATCCACACTTTTCGAAGCGCCGTATACGGTGACCTGGTGTACTATGTGCCACAAGGTCTCCAAACGAGCCTCCGCAGGTTCTGAATTCAGAGTTGCCATCCAAGTCTATAGAACCCAGCCTGACCTGCTATTTACTTATAGCTGGAGGGAGAAGAAGAGGATTCATACGTTTTCCAAGGGTATTAGTACGTAAGTGAATGTAATGGATTCGACTGGAATTCGAACTCGGCACTCAATCATTACTCCAAACCATTACTCCACCGTGCGTCCTATCTATCTATTTATCTATCTCTCTCTCTCTCTCTCTCTCTCTATATATATATATATATATATATATATATATATATATATATATATATATATATATATATATATATATATATATATATATATTCTGGAAGCAATCGGCCTGACGATTGCGTCCAACATGAAACAGCCTGTCGCCTCTGAGTGTTGACTTCAATGTTCACTTTCATAGTTATATTTACATACGCTCTATCTCTGATATTGTCCAATACATATAGCACACCTTAAAACTATATTTCTTCATATATATATATATATACGATTGGTGATTCAACTGTTCTTGTGTAAATGATAAAATTATAATATATATATATATACATATATATATATATAATTATATATATATACATATATATATATATATATATATATATATATATATATATATATATATATATATATATATATATATTATTAGACATTCAACATCATCACTTGATAAGACACCAGAAGTGTTGAAACAAAATGGCTATTTTTGTAGTGATTTTATAACATATTTATCTTATAATATTTAAATAAATGATTATAATTATATATATGCATATATATATATATATATATATATATATATATATATATATACACAACACGAAAAGATATACCAACAATTCATCAATTTATATCATCCCTTGTTTTCTATTTAGGATTGGGTTTCCGGTTCCTTGTAAAGTTTATATCAACTCCATACTTCTAACGTCTCCGACTAAAACTGTGAACATTTATTCATTATTTTTTATTCATTAATTATTTAATTTACTTTCCTCAATAATATTACTTATGCGCGCTTGTTGTCCAGTTCACGTTCCTCCCCTGTTTTTTTAACAACAGTAGGAAGGAGGCCCTGGAGAATCTGTTACTCACGCGTCATGTGGAAGGAAAGAGAGACAAGGAAAAACAACGCGTGACATACCTGGCGGACTTAAGCAAATGGATGACAGAACGTGATCTGGCGGGGAGAAGCAGAAGGAAGGAACTTGTTAAGAGCTGCAAGGGATAGAGGGAGAAGTGGAGAACCATGATTGCCTATGTCCTGAAATGACATGGCACATAGAAAGAAAGAAAGAAAGATGTTTATACAGTGGTAGGATTCAAATATATCAAGAACGGGTTCTCTCACCAACAGGTCTTCTTTTTCCATAGTCTATACTTTACTATATAGATATAATTTAGAAATAAAGCAATTTTTCTTTCACTTATTCAAAAATACCAAAATTAATCTTATACATAGGTGAATAAAATGAACCTGACTAGAATTGGAACTCAGCTCTCCACTGTCCAATCCTGTGCCGGTAACCATCATGCTACCTGCACATCCAAGCTTACAGCACATGGTAATCACAAACTGTCATCCATCCATCTAGGTACTCACCAAGCTCAATGTTGCTTAATTTCAGTGATCCTACAAGAACTGGTGTTTCAATGTGATCTGGCCGTAAGCTTAATAATATTTGAAAAATTATTAATATAACTTTTTTATTGAGTAAGCTTAGGTGGGATTAAAAATTTTAAGAATGGGTTCTCCCAACATTAAGTCTCAATAGCAATGGATTCCTTTATTTTTCCATAGTCTATACTTTACTATATAGATATAATTTAGGAATAAAGCTATTTTTCTTGCACTTATTCAAAAATACCAAAATTAATCTGCATTAAATTGCACGTTATCATTTTGAAAGGAAAAATAATTAAAAGAAATACTTTAAAATCTTTTATTCATGTTCTTTCATTTTAAAAATTTGCAAATGGCCACTTGATTGTCATAATAGTGTTCAGCTATTTTTGCCTCATTCTCTTGTCATCAGCATTGTGATTTTTTTCTAAGCCATATTTTAATGAAAGGAGTAGCATTCCATAAATCTAAAGGGAAACTAGTAAGATTAATTGTCATAAAGTTCGCTGCATTTTCCACTGTAAGGCGCCTTCTTTTATCTGAGTATAAAATATTCATTCTGGAAAAACCTTTTTCTGCCTCAGAACGAACTGATAGCAATCGTATTGATAATAGTTTTCGCTTTTTGTACTCTTGAATTACAGGATTATGAAAGTTTTTCAAGACATTTTCCACATAGTCATGAAAATCATTAATGGGAATGTTGTAATGAAAGATTTTACTGAAGCCATTCAGCTTTTCTTCTGCATCTTTCCAGGGAATAAATATTTCTGTAGTTCAAATATAAATTAACCTTTTTTCGATCACCTGAATTTACATCCCCAACTGATTACGTGACTACAATGTGTAGACAACCTAAAATGAACAGTTTGTTTGTTCGGGTTGCTGCTAGCAACAACGGGTTCGCAGAGCTCATTAAATTCCAACAGGTCCGCGCGAACCTATGCGAACCGGCTGGATGCCACCACTGGGTTTATCCCTTGTTTCTTGTTTAGGATTGGGTTTCCGGTTCGTTCTAAGTTGTGTTTTATTTTTATTTCACTTTTGGTATCCCCTTTGAATTTGGTGGCATTATCACTATACTCTGTAACACTCTACCTCGAATGGCTCTAGGGCCTTTTACAGGGTTAACATCATTGTAAAAAATGAAATAAAAATTCGCTTACCAAGACGATAGGTTAAAGCCATTACAAACATTTGTTTTGGTTCTTCCTGTTCGAGTTTTTCTGACGTTTCATTTTAGAGACATCCAATATTTGGGATAACCTTGGCATACCTTTAGAGACATCCAATAATTTGGATAACATTGGCATACCTTTAGAGACATCCAATATTTGGGATAACCTTGGCATACCTTTAGAGACATCCAATATTTAGGATAACCTTGGCATACGTTTAGAGACATCCAATATTTGGGATAAGCTTGGCATACCTTTAGAGACATCCAATATTTGAGATAACCTTGGCATACCTGCAATAGTTTTGACAGAATGTTGTAGATCTTGACTTAACACTAAGTATAATTTCGTTATCCTTGGAGAATTTACCTCGACGTCTTGAAAATGTATTTGTTAATTTAAAAGAAAGTTCCGGCTCTGCATATTTTGTTACAGTTCGAAATTTTATTGAGAAATCGCAAATTGAAATAAAAACTAAATTTATTTTTCATTTACTTGCTTTGAATTGCATTGCCACATCTGGTCTGCTACTCCTGCTCTATATTTAAAGATTCTTGATAAAATCCACAGAAAAATTTGCTGTATTATTGGCATCTCGGCTTCAGTCACTTTCCGAACGTCACAACGTAGCTTCCCTGTGCCTTTACTATAAATACTTTCAGGGTAATTGTTCTGATGAATTTTTCTCTATGCTGGATTATACATAGAGACATATCATAGAGGTATTATGGCGGATGTAGTAAGAAAGTGTTATGGTAATTTAAACACCCACGCATGGACTCTCCCAGCTATAAATAAGAGCAGGTACTGCCTTTTGGAGAAGGAAGTTTCCAGCAGTCAGTTCTGACAGTCGGACCGAACATTCTTGCTGTAACACTCTCGTTTGTATATGTTTGTATTACTGTTTCTGTTAATATATTTGTTTAACTCAGTTCCCCTCTTTGTGTCTTTATTTCTAGCCCTAACAAGGCCACAGCACTATCTATCTATCTATCGATCTATCTATCTCAGTCTGTTCATATCTATCTATCTGTCATGGTAATTTACTCACGCACGCATGGACTTTCCCAGCATTAAACAGGAGCAGGTACTGCCTTTTGGAGAGAGAAGTTTCCAGCAGTCAGCTCTGACAGCCGCACCGAACATTCTTGCTGTAACACTCTCGTTTGTATATGATAGTTACTGTTTCTGTTAATATATTTGTTTAACTCAATTCCTCTCTTTGTGTCTTTATTTCTGGCCCTAATGAGGTCACAACAGAAAGGCAAATAAGAATGTGTTGTTTTGATGTTAGGAATATTGTGGTATGTTTGAGACAGTGTTTGTGGCTAATTAACTTTGAATTTAAGAAAAATGAAGACCGCCATTTTCTCCATTCCCCATTTTGGCCTTGTGCCACATTTTCTGTACATAGCAGAAATAAATATCGCTTTTCTCTATGCTCCCGAGATGTTATTCATTTAAGCGTAGTACTAAATTGGTGACAAGGTCTCGTCATTTCACAGTTGAAATGATTAGATGTAACCGGAAGTTCTATGCTAACAGTTTCTTCATGATTATCTTCTTAATTCCTGTTCTTTTATTCTTCTCTCTCCTTAATGGTGTTTTTCTCATATTTTCCGTAATCTCTTGCGTGTTACTGGCTTTATTGCCCTGTTTTGGATGAAAGAAATGATTTTTAAATCATTCTCAGTAGTAGATTGGCATCAAGGTTTCATCATTTTACGGTTGAATTGACTAGATATAACCGTAAGTTCCATGTTAATAGTTTCTTCTCACGCACTTCTCGCTTGTGGAATTGACTTCCGTCTTCTTGCTTTTCAGTCAACTTTGGTATTTAAAAATTTAAATGCAATGTTAATCGTTATCTTCTATCTTCTTGTTTCCTTTCCCGTTTATTGTTCTCGCTCTGTAATAGTTCGTTTTTTTTGTCATATTCTGTAATAATCAGTAACCTGATGGGATTTGTGCCAATATTGCTTTGCTTAAGGTAAAATGATTAAAAAACTAAATAATATTTATTCAGCTCAACCCATACTATTCTCTAGACTTGGTCGGCAACCAGTTTAGGAAAAGGACAACTTTGAATTCAAAACACAGCTAACTGAAGCTACACAAATATGGTTAAATGGGTGATCCAACAGGAATATGATTATACTGAATGCTATTGGAATGAATGTTCCATTTGCCTACACATTTCATACACAAAATGTACCAACCAATATGGGACACAGCTAGTCTATTATTATTATTTAGATAATACAACTTCTGTCCCATAATGATTGTTCCATTTGCCTACACATTTCATACACAAAATGTACCAACAATTATGGGACACAGCTAGTCTATTATTATTATTTAGATAATACAACTTCTGTCCCATAATGATTGTTCCATTCGCCTACATATTTCATAAACAAAATGTACCAACCATTATGGGACACAGTCAGTCTATTATTATTTATATAATGCGACTTCTGACCATAATGATTGTTCCATTAGCTTACAAATTTCATACACAAAATGTACTAACCATTATGGGACAAAGGTAGTCTATAATTATTTATATAATACTACATCTGTCCCATAATAATTGTTCCATTTGCCTATACATTTCATACACTAAGCGTACCAACTATTATGGGACAGTAGTAGTCTATTATTATTTATATAATATTACTTCTGTCCCATAATAATTGTCCCATTAACCTACACATTTCATACACAAAATGTAGTAAGCATTATGGGACAGAGGTAGTCAATTATTATTTATATAATACTAGTTCTGTCCCATAATAATTGTTCCATTTGTCTATACATTTCATACACTAAATGTACCACTTATTATGGGACATAGGTAGTCTATTATCATTTATATAATATTAATTCTGTCCAATTATAATTGCTCCATATGGCTACATATTTCATACACTTAATATAACAAACATTATGGGATAGTTCATCACCATCAGTTTCGCATAAATAACACGGGAAAGTTCCTTCCCCCATCTATGGATTAAATAGCTGAGTAGAAGCATATCTCTAGCCGTGGTTGTCAACCAGTCTAGAAGAGGGACAACTCTGAATTTAAAACAACCGAAGCTCTACAAATATGTTTAGACGTAGAGTGCAGATGTATGTGTAGAAAGATTATCCAGAATTTTCTTTGGACCAATTGGCTATCCCAACTATTGGAACCCTCCTAAATGCTCATCGAAGGGTGAATGAAATGTTAAATTAAAATCTTGCGTAAAGACAGTTGCAAAACTAAGAAGTGCACGAGAAAAAAATGTTAGCATCGAATATGCTGGTATTTTAAACTGTAAAATGATGGGACCTAACCGTCAATCAAGTACTGCGATCTAAATAAGTCGAGGTACCAAAAAAAAAGCTCATCGGAACAAGGCTGTAAAATGAACTGCTTTTGTCTATATCCAAAGATATGCTTGAAACTCTTCCTTTATTTTTAAAGTCAGTCTGTTAAATATGTTGAAATTAATTTAGAGGAATATATACAAAATAAACGGTAAACATGGACCTTTCCACCCGTAAAAAGAACGACTGTCAAAAAGTCATCGCTTTTATTTTAACTACCTTCACTCCCTCGGCAATGTTTATTGTTTTAAAAAGCGATTATTAGAATTGTAATAAAACCTAAATATATGAAAGTAAATTTATACATTTGTCTTTGTTCTCTGCTGTAGACATTAGGGAATACACTGGCTCTTTACTGGATAACTGATGTTTCGACATGTTACTCCTATATAGCAGTGAATGCTGAACAATCTCCTCAAAGTTGAAGAAAAGACTTGAAGCAACAGAAATTTCGTTATACGGAAGGATGCTGGAGATGCCATGAGTCAAAACTGTGAGTAACGACGAAGTTTTAGAGAAAATGGAAGCAAAAATAAACTTCGTTAACATCAGGAAAAGATGGTTGAAATTTATATGGCAGAGAATGAGAAAAGAATGCTTGTAAAATCTGATACTCACATGAAATATTGAAGGCAAGAGGGACAGGGGCAAACAACCTGAAACCTTCCTAGCGACCTTCAGTAAATGGATGGTGGAACAACGTTTAGGAGAAATAACAAAAAGACAAAATTTATTAAGAGCTACGAAGGATAGGAAATTGTGGAGAGCCATGATCGCCTATGTTCTGAAGGGCCACAGCTCATAAAGAGGAAGTCTTCACCCAATAAAACTGCTTGCGAAACTAAGTATACAAATTTCTATTTCGGGGACGTCTTAGAGTGTATGGCTCAATAACGAGCCTCCATTACCACCCGTTTCGAATCTCCACACGTTCGGCCTTCTTTTTCCCTTTCATTCCAAATTCCCTACGTTCTTCCTCCATCTACCGTGGGGATGGTATAGGGGTAACCCTGCACTAATAAATGAACTCCCGTCAAGTCTAATGCGCTTATCTTTGCACCTGTCATATCTCCTATCAGTCGGGTCCTGTCACACAAGATACACGTCCCCGTTACACTGTTGTGACACTGATAAGTTACCCGGGACAACACTGATCAGAGATAACGCTTGGCATGTAGCACCCTCCTCTTCTGACAACACCACTCCCTAACTATTACAGACTGATGATGTTTACCTGGGACCCACCCTTTTAATATTCGCCCGATTTATTTTGAAACTCTAAAATCCATTTCCTTACGGTTATAATCTATAAACCCTAAGGAAACGGTTTTTTAGAGTTTGAAAATAAATAATTAAAAAAAAAATGCAAAACGTCAAGGGATAACCCACCGAAGCACCGGTTACCTAGTAAAGATCCAAGATATTCCCTAATGTCTGCAGCACAGAAAGTTAGAAAATTAATGTAATTTTCTACGCATCCTCTGTATAAAAAATTATATAGAAAAAGTAGAAAGCATCAGCGAATAACACTTCGAAGCACTGATAATCCAATAAAGATCCAGTGTATTCCCTAATGTCTGCAGAATAATAACTTAAAAATTAACTCAATTTTCAACACATCATCTTTATTTAGCCACAATGATGAGAGCGGGATCAGATGCTGGTTTCTCCTACTATGTGGGAGGCAGGTTTGAACTCTAACGGAGGTAGTATATTCCCTATTAATTTTTCTAGAATGCGCTGTTTTACACGCTGTGGAAAAAATTAGGCGTTTATTCAAACCCGGGTAACCAATCAAAATAATGCTTGAAGTAACATATATATATATATATATAAAAAGACATTTTATGATATGTTTAACGTTCTTTTTATGTCCGAGAAATTTTCATAGAAAACTTTCGTTCTCCGATAGGAATCGAACCTGTATCCTATACGGAACCGTCATTTCGCGTGACGTGCCTTAACCGTTCGGCCACACGTCACACGCGAAACGACGGTTTCGTATAGGATACAGGTTCGATTCCTGTCGAAGAACGAATTTCTCGGACATTCAGGCCGGTAAATTTTATTTAATACTGTTTATTATAAAACAGAGCATTTGCTTAAATACTTGTATCTATAAAAAGAACGTTAAACATATCATAAAATGTCTTTAAATAAATTGTCGGACCTTGTCCAATTCAAATATATATATATATATATATATATATATATATATATATATATATATATATATATATATATATATATATATATATATATATATATATATATATATATATATATGCTGAACCAACAATAATTAAAATTGATGAAGTCTTAAAGGAAAAGGTCCCTTTAAAAGAATGCATTGTCATTTTGACAAACATATTCAAATTCTGTAGTACAAAATTTTGGACTAAATTGTTTTCCATTCTAAGGGGTTCGTTGTTATATATATATATATATATATATATATATATATGATATAAAAAATGTCTTAAAAAATAATTGTCGGACTTTGTCCATTTCATAATGTGTGACGTCATTTGTTTACATTTGCATACGCATTGAGCAGATATGTATGTATGAGAGAAAATCATGGAGAATTGTAGTTTAAAAACAGTAAAATCTACCTTGCTAACTAAACGCTCGTCTGTGGCCCAATCGGTTAAGGCACGTCAGGCTATATGACGGTTCCGTATAGGATACAGGTTCGATTCCTGCCGGAGGACGCATATTTTCTATGCAAATTTCTTGGACATTCAGACCGGTAAATGTTGTTAATACTGTTTATTATAAACAGAGCATTTACTTAAATAATTGTATCTATAAATAGAACGTATAAACATGAAAACTGTCTTATATATATATATATATATATATATATATATATATATATATATATATGTATGTATGTATTATAATAATAATATTTCATAATGTGCATGGATAATTTTAAAGAGGATGTAAATCCAAAGAGAGCTCAATGTAAAAACAGAGCAAATAATGACGATGAAAACGGAGACTTTAGAAACCCATAGTAATATTTTATTTCGCAAGACCGATTCGTCGATCTCAGCTCATCAGACCAAATGTTTGCAACAATAAATCTGTTGATATTGTTGAAACCGTTTTGTCTGATGAGACGAGACAGAGGAATCGGTCTTGCAAAATAAAATATTATTATGTGTTTCTAAAGTCTCCACTTTCATCATCATCATGGCTATTTTTGTAGTAATTTTTTAACATTTATGTTATAATTTTCGAATAAATAATTATATATATATATATATATATATATATATATACATATATATATATATATATATATATATATATATGAATGAAGAAATATACTATTAAGGTGTGCTATATTTATGGGAGAAATCAGAGATAGAGTGTGTGTAAATATAAAAGTGAACATTGAAGTCAACACTTAGAAGCGACATGCTGTTTCATGCTAGATGTAATCAGATGGCCTGACGATTACATACAACATGAAACAGCCTGTCGCCTCTAAATGTTGACTTCAATGTTCACTGTTATATATATATATATATATATATATATATATATATATATATATATATATATATATATATATATATATATATATATATAAGAAGTCAGTAACGTTAATGTAATTAATGGCGAATTCACTTCGCTAACAGATATATTAAATCATTAACTTACTAATCACACGTTAATTGACGCGATTATTGTTTTTAAATTTGTAAAATGTATTAGATATTCAGTCCATTTGCAAGTACTTTAGTTAACTCCTTTCATCATCTTCAGCCATGGGTATTAGCCCGTAAGTGCATGTAATGGATTCTACTGTAATTCGAACTCGGCTCTCCGATTCAATTCGAGCCGCTATCCATTATTCTACAGTGCCTTCTCTATGCATATCATTTTTATTGTATTTTTCCAATAGTTTTTGCATACCCAAATGAAAATTGCGGATAAATGTTCGTTTTTTCTTTCATTTTTTTTTTTCCTATCATTTTTTACTGAATAAATTCAAAATATTCTATCTGGTTTTTAGGGTTCCAAAAATTGACGATTTTTTTTTCTTTTTCAGAGGGAAAAATTAACAGGAGATAACTCATAGCTGACATCCATTAAACATGGCACGTGGAACTAGAACAGTCTACCCCAGTGAGCGAAATAAAGGGTTCAGTTCGACATTCCAACCACCTGAAGAAGGCCGGAGCGTACAACGGCCGAAACGTTGTGATAAACATGGCGACAAAGATGAGGACAACAGTCCGAATAATGTAGATAATGTACATAATACCTCATCTTAGAAATATAGACAGATTTTTTTTCTTGTCTCCGGATTTTATAATTTTATTGCGCAACCGGGGGCAGGGATTGTACAGACGGAGTGAGAGGGAAGGTAATATATTATTCTAATGTTTTATTTCAAACTCGGTCAAACTGTACATTAAATAAAAAAAAGCCTATTTAAACCACTCACGCACTGCAAATATAATACATACGCATATACATTATGTACACGCATGCAAAGTCACAAGCAGACAGTTTGTGAGGAATATGGTGGTAGTTTTCTAAGCGTAGTTTAGATGTGGCACAAGGCCGAAAGTGAGGGGCACCCAATGAGGATCGAACATACTATTCAGTTGTAATTGATCTAGCGAAACAAGCTTACTATTACATTGCGTTGAAGTGTCCTATGGTGATAAGGGTAGCTTAGATGTGGCACAAGGCCGAAAATATGGGGCACCCCGCAATTGATCTAGTGAGACATGCTTGTTGACCATTACACTCTGCCAAACTGATAGAAGAATGTAATTACTAAAAATGATGATTGTCTATATGCACCATATTATTTACAAAGATGCCTTCAAGGAATCTCAGATTTTACAAGTATAAAGCTGTAAAAACAATATACAGTGCTGTTTGATAAAAGTGACTCACCTGATTTTTTTACTAAATGTTCTCTTCTCCGATGAAACGAAAGTTGAGCTAAATTCAAAGGATAAGCGATCTAAAATCCGAAGAAGCTTTGAAAGCTCTTTGAATTTAGCAGTAAGTACTGTCAAGCATCCGTTCAGTATAATGTTCTGGGGATGCTTTTCCTTTCACGGAACTGGTTTCTTAAAACCTATTGAAAAGACCTTCAGGAGCGAGCAGTACAAGAGAATTTTAGGCTTGTCTGCTCCCTTCTGCTGAAAGGGTGCAAATTGACCCCACCAAGCTCATTTTTATGCAGGATAATGCTCCCTGTCACAAATCAAAATTGATGAAGGAACACTTTGATGAGAAGCAGGTGAGTGTTATGACATGGCTGCCCCAATCTCCTGACCTCAACCCCATAGAAAACTTATGGAGCATTATAAAGTACAGGCTCTCGAGAAAGCAGTTGAACAACAAAGAGGATTTGATTGTGAATTTCATATTCGAATGGAATTCACTGCTTGGAGATGAGATTTGCCAGAACCTAATCAAGTCAATGCCAAAAAGGGTTGAAAAGGTTATTCAAAATAAAGGATGACCCATAGATTATTAAATATTTCAAACTATATTACCTATTATAAATAAATTATACCTGTATTATTCTTTATTTAAAGCTGTTCGGTTATGTTTCTATTGATTACTAGTTGCAGGAAATAAGTGAGTCACTTTTTTTGCACAGATTGTTTTTACCTAAATCTCATTTATATCCAAAAATTATAATTATCAATAGAATAACTTAGGGTGAGTAAACTTTTTTACTAAGTGGTCGGGAAGGGGTCTTTATATTAGTAAGATTAAAAATTAGTTTGACCCCCAAAAACAATAGGCGAAAAAAAATTATAAGTAAAAAAAAAATCAGGTGAGTCACTTTTATCGAACATCACTGCAGATTGAATGTCACTTTTGTCAGGTTTTGAAATCTGTGAGATAAACCTCTCAACAAACAATTCTTTGGTTCAACCACTGATCTACCCCTGCTAGTACAATTTTCATTTTTTTTTCTTTTTATTCCTTTTTTTTTTCTATCTTGGCCAAATCGAGTCTCCAGCCTTTTCTTTTTAAGTGAGTCTTAATTGTATTTTGGGTGTGTCTTTGTAATTATATTTATCTGGGATTTTACGCTTTCAACGGACAGCGTTGAGACCGCTTTTCACACTGCTTAGTCTCACTTCACACGATTCTTATTCCCTGGAGACAAATAAGCAAAGATGGAACAGCCAAAGAAGCTTTCTTTCGCTTGCAAAGAAATTAAACTTCTTACTCAAAAAGTCAACAAAAAAAAAAGAAAGAAATATCGTATTCTAACAAGTCGTTTAGTTGCAAAACAAGTTTCTCCTAATTACAAAACTTGGAAGGTTTTTCCTGATCTATACGAAACGGAGAATCTACTGAAAATACTGTGAGCCCCCCCCCCCAAAAAAAATTATTGCCTTTATAACGTAACGAAATTTAAAAATTTAATTTAGAATAAAAAAAAATAATATGCAAGATGTCCTCGACTTACGTCTGGGATCCGTTCCCACGGTGCGACGTAACCTGGTTTTCGACGTAAGTCGCAACTCACCTACATAAGCAGCCATAAGTCTGCGTTACGCTTGGGAGCCATAATGAAAAGCAAAAATCCCCCCCCAAAAAAAAACAAAAACGGCACAAGCGAGAGATTGCGAATGTAGCACAATCCAATATGGCGTAACTAAATCCATCTCTAAGCCAGAGAATGGGCGAAGACGGAAAACTGGCGCCTCATAACCAGCTGTTTCAGGTAGATGGAGATTGTCAGCCCAGGAAGACAGTCCATCTAGGGAAAGGAAATCCCTGATTTTAAACCTCCGCTGCCATGCGGTCATATCCAAAACACGGAATAGGAAAATAAATCCAGACAGAAAACACGGAGTGGAGCCCCGAAGGCGGTTGTCTATCAACAGCGACAACTTTTTGGCAACTGCAACCAAGAGGAGGGGATAACATGTAGTCTGGGCAGTACACGGCTTCCATATACAATTGCTCATGCATTCGCCCTGAGAAGTTCACTCCAGTCTCAACTCCAAAAGACCGAATTTTGTTCAAACGGGGCGCTACCTTTATCTCGCGAGATAAACAGATGCCTACGACCAGGAGCTGAACATTTTTCTTGCATCTTTAACGATGGATCGTGTATACGAGACCTGATAAAAAATATCGGAGCTATTACTATGGGAATTGTGCTAAAGTACGCACAGTGTAGCTGCTTGGCACAGATAAAACTTGATCTCTGATGCGCATGCACACTAAGTTATAACGCCCTTGCTCGCTTCCGTTGCTAATAGCAATGCTTGGAAGGAAAGTGTGTAGAGTGTGGTCATCTCACGACACCACAGCGGTTCCATCAGTGACCATAGTTTGCGCAACAGTTTTTGGCAAAGTACAATATTCCTCAAGTACGATAAAAACTATATTCCTCAGATTTCGCCCCGTGTGCCTTTTTTTGCTCATTCAAGAAAACATATGTCACTTGCAAGAATCAAGATTTGAAGACGGGGAGGAAATCCAAGAGACTGCGATGATGTTCGCAGTGCTCGCTATTCCAAAAATGGAGTTCCAGGAATGCTTTCATCAATAGAAACGACGCTGGATAAAGTGCATGGCTCCAGAAACGGTCTACTTCGAAGCACATGCCTAAGTGATATGTACCGTAGTTTGTTTTTTATAGCACTAGTCGGAACATTTTTTTTATCAGATTTTGTATGAGTTCCACTTGAGGTCTTGGAGAAATTTTTGTGAAAAAAAGTATTTAAAAAAAGCAGTAGCAATGAAATTTGAACCAAAATCCGGTGGAAACATACTATCATACGATATAACTATGTGATTATATAACTGCTATCAGTATTTGTCTGAATGTTTTTTTTAAATTGAGTTAACAAACTGCTCAGTTTTATAAATATAGATAAAAAAATTTAAATGTAGCGTTCCCCCCGCAAAAAAAGCCCAGTATCTGACAAACAAATATTTTGTATAAGATCCTGAGACTACTTCGTTCTTGATAATAACTGAAAGTGTCGAATTAGTCGAGAAAAATACGAACTTTGGAAAGTTTATAAATAATTTCGAAACGGCGTGCAAGAACTTACTCGAAAATTGGAATAAAATAATTAAATTTCCAGATCTATTCAGGCTGTATGTTTTAAATTTTATTTTTCAGCATTTACTAGAGATTATAGGAGATTAGATATTACATACCACATCAGCATTATTTCCCTTGACTGCAGAATCCTATTTCTGTCACTTGGAAGGAAAGTGTGTAGAATGTGGGCGTCTCACCACAGCACAGCGATTTTATCAGAGAACATGGTTTGTGCCAGTTTTTGGCAAAATACAAATTTCCTCAAATACGATAAACACCATATTCCCCAGATCTCGCCCCGTGCGACTTTTCTGTTTTTTAAATGTATTTTAAAGAGGGACCTCCAAACAAAGCGATGATTAAGGTTTAAAATTAATCTTTAAAAATGAAAAATCTTTCTTGAAGCTTTTATTTTAGTTTTAATTTCAAGCTAATAGATTAAATTTAATATCTCCAATAAGCAAAATAATTTGCTGTATTTCAAAATCTAATTTAAATTGACTGGAAGGAGTTTTCGTTTTTTGGGAATTTAAAAAAAAAAAAAAAAAAAAATGATTCCAGTGCCATTTTTAGCCACCGCTCTTCGAAATGTAATTCTCTTTATTAAAAATTTCTTCGAAAAATAAAATGTACTTTTCTGACACTTTATTTGCGGAATATTAGCTGATTTAAATTTTAATTAATCTGATCGTAAACAAATAATACTTATTTTAAGTTTACAATAACACATAAATACTGTTTTAACAAGTCAATAGCTATTTATTTAAGCTGTTGATGTGTTGGCAGCTTTGCTGAAAAATGGATTTTTATCTAATATTCCACTACAGGGACTTTATCTGAAAAAATAACTGAAGAATATAATGTCAGCGACTTTTATATATCATTTTTAAGTACTCAATAATATTTAAAATTTAAGAACATATTCTCATTGATAAAATGTTTTATTAAATTTTAGATACTTTGGCATTAAATTTAGTTATCGCACTTGTTCTTTGATAAGGTCGTGTTTGAACAATAGTATTTGCGAAAATCGGCACGTTTATATATATCTGCAAAAAAAATTCTAAATTCTTTCTAAACACTGGGGACCCTTAAATTGTAATATACTTTACGATTTATGATTAGTAAATATTGAATCAGAATTAAAAAAAAAACTTTATAAATTATTCTAATTAAAATAAAAAAATGAAAACAAATCTTGTAAATATTCATTATTGATCATTTTTTTCTTAAGCTAATAGTGTCCTTAATATGTCTTCTTCTTAAAAGCAATTAAAATAATTTTTAATTAAATAATATCTTAGCTTTATTTCATTTTTTTATTTTAGGATTCTAAGCAGATCTTAGTTAAGACGGGGTTCTGATTTATAAAAAATATGATTTAAAATTTCCAACGATTTCCACTTTTAATTAATATAAACACCATTGAATTTTTCGAATTATCAGAAAATTAAATAAGTATCGTCTAACAAATGTAAAAAAAAATATAATTTTACCAAGATTTTCTAAAAATCAAAATTTCTAAAATAATTTAATTCATTCGCGAATAAGTCCTGATAGTTTCATTAAAGTCCGAAAATGATTTGATTTTTTCAAGAAATCCAATTCAATGTGTTTTTCACCTCAAAAATGACGCTCACTTTTGCTATGCTAATTTATAATCTACCCACTGACGCAAAAAATAAGATTTTTAACCAAAATTTCGAACGTTTCAAAAAGGATTAAAAATATAATTAAACTAGCAGCATGGCCCGGCGTTGCCCGTGCTTGATTAAAAAATCGTACGACTCCTACAGCAATCGCTATCATTTGTCTTAAAATATTTTTGCCCTTTCTTGCCTTTAAAGGAGTGCCCCTTGCCGTGCTGATGTTGCTACATGCCTTACTTATTGCCTATCTCACAATGCGAATTTTTTCTAAGCTCTATACTAAACATTAAATCTGTTACGAAAAAAGAACTAAAGAAAATGAACACAAAACGATCGGCTTTAAAAAAGGACAAGTAACTGGAAAAAACGAATGAAAAAAGAATGTTAACAACAAATATTTTTTCACACCCAACCCAGTTCTGCGGAATCAATGTTGAGTTTAAGCAAGCGAATGAGCCAATTGGAGTAAAGTGCCATGCAGATTTAAATTTTTCCCACTTGTGACGAATGCAGATATCGATTTTTTTGCATGCTAGCATGTTAGTTAACATTTGTGTCAGTCAGCTGTTGGCTCTCACGCTGGCCAATAGAATCTTCCTGCCTATTCGTGGCAGCCAGCTATAGGCTCTCACTCTGGCCAGTAGAAAATGGCCGCAAACTACATGAAAACTACCGTAGAAGCATGAAAAAATCGATTATTTTCACTATCGATGGGAGTTGGGAAATGCAAAGTCGGTCTTGGCCTTACTGCTAATTTGGAGCATGTGCATGTAAATTTTAGTGCAAATCCGTCGAAAATTGCGGCCGTGCATTCGTTACACACACACACGCACACGCACACACACACGCGCGCACACACACACGCGCGCGCGCGCACACACACACACACACATCCTGCCTTTTATAGATAGAGATAATAAAAAATACTTTGGTCTGTCCTCTTAATAATAACATAAAGATTATGATGATAAAACTTTGTTTTTATCAATTTTAGGGAAATTTTTCATCATGTGTCGTCTTTTTGCAGTGAATCTTGGGTGATACCTGATAGGTACCTCCACAAAATAACAGAAAAATCGATACTTAAGGTTTAAAGTGATTTTTTTAAATTGATAAATCTTTCATGAAGCTTTTATTTTAGATCTAATTTCATACTTAAATTAATTAGATTGAATTTAATATTTCCAATTATCAAAATACTTTGCTGTATTTCAAAAACTAATTTAAAACTAATTTGACTGAAATTATTTTGTCTATATTTCTGAGATGACGTATTATGTACATTATTTACATTATTCGGACTATGTCCTCATCTTTGTCGCTATATTTATTACAATGTTTCTCTGGATATTTCGTCAATTTCGACGACAGAGGCTGGAGGCAGGCAAAGCTCTCTTTGAGTTTCAGAGGCTAAACCCTTTATTTCGCTCACTGGGGTAGACTGTTCTAGTTCCACGTGCCATGTCTAATGGATGTCAGTTATCAGTTATCTCCTGATAATTTCAGTCTGAAAGTTCTCCATTGCTTTAATCGGGAATTGAACTCACACTCTTTGGGTCCTGTCACTGGATCTAACCAACGCCTTTATCCACAGTAATAAATATAGCGACAAAGATGAGGACAATAGTCTGAATAATGGAATTATTTTTTTTATTTTGCTGAACCAGTCTTTCATGGCAATGTAATTCTTTTCATCAAAAAAGCTTCTGAAAATAAAATATACATTACTGAAATGTTATTTGAGCAATATTAGCTGATTTAAAGTATAATTAATCTGATTTGAAACAAATATTATTTACTTTAAGTTTAAGATATCGCAGAAACGCATTTTTTTAGCCCGACAGTAGCTGTGGTGACTTTTTGACAGCCTAATGACAGGTTTATTGTTGTTCTACGAAGACTTGATCTGTTAAACATAATTGAAGACAATGACGTGAGGGCGCTTTTCATATAATTTTTAAGTATTCAATAATCTTCAAAATTTTGAAAAATATTCTCCCTAATCTAATTTTACATATATTGAGTGTGACTGAAAATTTTAATTGCTTTTATTGTTCAAAACATATATATATATATATATATATATATATATATATATATATATATATATATATATATATATATATATATATATATAAGTTTCATTAAAAAACGTCTGACAAGTTACTGCGGTTAAGTTTTTTTTATATAATTTGTCTTATGTTCTTATAATTTTCTTTTTTCTGGTCAGAAATTATGCATACATTATACGAGCCCTTCATAATTTATGTCTAGAAAAGAAGAAAATATTAAGAACATAAGACAAATTAAATAAAAATCATACATGCAGTACCTTGTCACTCGTTCTCAATGAAACTTGTATGAGAGGAATTGCTGCCCAAGTATAGACACATATTTGTTTATATATATATATATATATATATATATATATATATATATATATATATATATATATATATATATAGGTAACTATACTCGTGTCGAAAAACCGTCGAATTCTTGATTTACCAATAGTTAAATCAATCTCGAAAGGAAAAAAAGGTTTTAAAAAAGAAAGAGCGAGGAACATGAAAGTCTGGCGAAAATAATCGCACAGATACAGGTTCAAGGGCCAAAGAAAAAACCCCGATACGAGTAAACAACTAACTAAAGAGCTCGATACAAACGTAGAGCAGACCTACCAAGGTTTGACTTAGGCAGATCTGCCTAAGTGAAACCTTGGTAGGTTTGTCTGGCTCATTAGGTTTGACTATATATATATATATATATATATATATATATATATATATATATATATATATATATATATATATATATATATATTATAATAAAAAGAACCTAAAGGCCAGCGTAGACTATCAGTAATTAAGAGTAAAAATAATATTTTAAAATTGTAGTTCAGTATAACGTATTCTAACCCAAACACCCCTTTTAGAAAGAATCTTTAAGTATACAAGTACGAATATAACGGAAAAAATGCCGAAAAACTTTTTGTCGTTGATAAAAAGATGAAGACAGACGACATGCGGATGTCAAACTTCGTTGAAAAATGCACCCCTACCACCCCTACCATTTTTTCGAACGTAATTCATAATTGATACAATAACAGTTAATAAAGATGAACACACTACCGCCCCTGTCTGAATGATTGGATTTCTCTGTATTCTTGGGAGAAAAAAAACTTATGAATCGTATGTGCGTTTAAAACTCAGTAAATTTAAAAATATTTTATTCCAAAATTCGCTTGAAGATGAAACAGAACTAATGCTTTTAATTTAATTATATAATTAAATTTGAAGTTTTTAACTTCGGATTTTGAAACATGGTAATTCCTATGTAGCAAAGAAACCAAATTTTGAATCAGTTAATTTATAATACATATATATATATATATATATATATATATATATATATAAAGACATTTGTTTATGTTTATACGTTCTTTTTACGAACCTGTATCCTATACGGAACCGTCATATACATCTGATTCGGCCACAGAGATCGGGTAATAATGTGTGACGTTATATATATATATATATATATATATATATATATATATATATATATATATATATATATATATATATATATATATATATATTAGGATATTAAAACATCTTAAAAATCACTACATTAACATGTTTTAATATGCTAAAATAAATAATATTTAGCTGTACTCTGTGTTGAGCCCTCTTAAATTAAATGTTACGTACAGCCGAATTATACTCCATTTGTCTTCATTTTACTTGAATATATATATATATATATATATATATATATATATATATATATATATATATATATATATATATATTACATAACGATATATAATTTTATATAATTTTTATATGTCAAGAAACTGTATTGAGAAAATAGTATAACAAATTAGAAAAAATTGTTACCCCCAATTTGTCATACTATTTTAATAATATATAATATATATAATATATAATATATAATATTTATATATATTTAAGCAGTATATCTTCATTGAAGCATGTTTGGTTGAATAATCGAGATATATTATGTCCATCTATTTTTATTTTAATCCTTTCAATTAATTTAATTTAAATACGATTAGATACATGTAGTTCCTTATTTTCCGTACAAGCAATTATTTTTATTTCGTAGGGGACAGAACAGGGGACAATTTATAAGATGAAATTAATATAATGTAAAGATGGGAAAGTAGAAATTACAATTAGTTATACATTCAACATGTGAAGTGTTAGAGTAACCTATATTATGGAATCTATCTGAATAAATACGAAATTGGAGCTCAATTCTCACACGAATTCTTAGATGAAAAAAAAAGACCATCTCTACTTTATACGCTGACAGCTCAATATCTATATTATATTTTATTTCCTTCTAACGCAATATACATTCATGATTCAATGGGAGTAACTTTTATTTTCCTTTTGTATCCAAAATTGCACTTCACATTTTATCATAAATAGCTTAAAAGCCGCTCTTTCGGGCGGCATTTAAGCTAGCTTATGTCGAGAATTCTTGTTTTGCCCATCATCACAATAGCTAGGGAGGAGTAGATGCGATAGTCATCAATAAACTACAGAAGAACTCAAAATTGATCGCTGCATTTAAGAATTGAATTAATGTTTAAGCTTACCTTTCAACGATAATTCTTCTGCTGCCACTTAATTTAGAGATGATTTGATGTACGTAGGTCCTTACTTTCCGTACAAACAATTATTATTATTTTATGGATGACAGAATAGGGGACAATTAATAAAATAAAATCAATAATTTTTCCTCCCTCTCCGTGAGTGTCAAGTATTCCAAGCCGTTCTTCCTCATTATGTATCACAAATATTTCAGCTGTTTCCCCCCCCCCCTAATTCTGCCCTACCTAACCAACTTTCATGGACTTTATATGGAATTTAGTCCATGTTTTGGAGTGAGGAACCCGCCCCAAATTAGTAAAAGTATTTTTGATACACCATGTATAAATATATATATTCATGTACATATATATATATATATATATATATATATATATATATATATATATATATATATATATATATATATATATATAGTTTACGAAAAACTAGGTAATCATTATGGGTAGACCCAAGGAGGATAAAATCCAGAGAGCTCAATGTAAATCAGATCTAATAATTTAAATAAAAATAAAAACAGACCACTTTAAGGTTCCATGTAATAAATTATTTCACCACAGCCCTTTTAAAGGACCCCGGATCATCAGACTTTACTTCCAAAGGTTGAAATGAAAAATGAAAAGAAATTTACACATTTATGACGGGCAGTACTAAGCGTCAAAAATGTGTAAATTTCTTTTCATTTTTCATTTCAACCTTTGGAAGTAAAGTCTGATGATCCGGGGTCCTTTAAAAGGGCTGTGGTGAAATAATTTATTACATGGAACCTTAAAGTGGTCTGTTTTTATTTTTATATATATATATATATATATATATATATATATATATATATATATATATATATATATATATATATATATACGAATTTTCTCGGTTGAAATAAGCTTATTCCCCATATGAGGTATTTTTTAATTTAATAATGTAGTAATTATTTGCTCTGTAATTATATGTGTGTGTATATATATATATATGGTTAAACCTAGGTTTCACCTAAGCGGATCCTCAGAGAAGCCTTCCCTGACGATCCGCTTAGGTGAAACCTTGGTAGGTTTTTCTGGCTCTCTAGGTTTAACTAGGTCTGCTCTACTTACAGTATTGAGCACTATATTTAGCTAGTTGCGTACTCGTATCGGTTTTTTTTTTCTTTGGGCTTTGGACCTGCATGCTGAACGATTGTTTTAGTCAGGCGTTCATGTTCCCGGCTCATTCGTTATTTTTTATACCTTTTTTTTCCCTCGATATTGATATTATTTGCAAATCAAGAAACCGATGGTTTATCGAAACGAGTGTAGTTACTTATATTTATAAGAATACTACTACTTATATTAGTAGTAGTAGTATTCTTATAAATATAAGTAACTATATATATATATATATATATATATATATATATATATATATATATATATATATATATATATATATATATATATATATATATATATATATATATATATATATATAGTTAGTTAGCAAGCATGCTTATCTCGCTGAAACAATTACGACTGAATAGTGAGTTCGATCCTCACTGGGTGTCCCCATACTTTCGGCCTTATGTCTGCCCGCGTGTGTGTGCGTTACTTTTAGGTTAAATTTTCCATCCATGAGTTTTTTTTCAAAATTCATATGCATCCGTTGACAAAATAAAAGATGGAATGCTTTGCTGGATAACTTTTCTCTCTGATGCATTGTAATGAAAAAGATATTTGCGTTTTAAAAAAGGATGTTTTAAAAGTATATATATATATATATATATATATATATATATATATATATGAAGAAATATAGTCTTAAGGTGTGCTATATTTATGGGATAAAGTGCTCAATATCAGAGATAGAGCGTGTGTAAATATAAAAGTGAACATTGAAGTCAACACTTAGAGGCGACTCGTGGTCTGATGATTGCGTCTAGCATGAAACAGACTGTCGCCTCTAAGTGTTGACTTCAATGTTCACTTTTACATATATATATATATATATATATATATATATATATATATATATATATATATATATATATATATATATATATATATATATATATATAAACAATCGAGGGGGAATGCCAAGGATAAGAAAAACAATTACTCACCGTAAATTGGCAAATTTTAAACAAAATATTATAACAAAATTAGAAATAATAAAAAAGGCTAACCGGTTAACGCTCCTCGCTCTTCAGTGTCAATCGAGGACAAACATATAAGTATGCATAATTATTAAAAAACGTGGTTTCCTCGATTGGTTCAAATCGATCCTGGAGGGTCAGAAAGAGAATTTAATCGAAGGTTCAGCATACAGATAATGCACACTTATCCTAGGAGAAGGTTAGCAAGTGAATTTGATCCAAGGTTTTGCGTACAGATACTACACACTGATCCTGGTAGAAAACCGGGAAGCGAATTGAATCCAAAGTTTGGCGCACATATACTACACTCTGATCCTAGAAGAAGATCGTGAATTTGATCCAAGGTTTTTCTCGCATATACTACACCCTGATCCTAGGAGAAATCCGGGAAGTGAATTTGATCCATGGTTTTGCATACAGATACTACACATTGATCCTGGTAGAAGACCGGGAAGTGAATTGAATCCAAGGTTTGACGCACATATACTACACTTTGATCCTAGGAGAAAGCCGAGAAGGGAATTTGATCCAAGTTTTTGCTGACGTATACTTCACTCTGATTCTAGGAAGAAGTGTCACATAAATCCTACAAAGTATCTTAAGAAGTGGCAGCTTGATCCAAGGTGGTGAGCACAAATACTCTAATCTTATTCTTTAGTGCGTCGACCCATACATAAATACAGTCACTATTTTTATGGGTAGTATGCTATTATATTAATCAAGCCGGGAACTTTCTTCTGAGTTTTGGTTGTTTTCGATAAAAGCCAATAGTGCAGAGGTTTGTTTTTCATTTACAATTTAGATCCAGGGGACGAATTGGGGTCACTGCTGTCACCTTTTAATAAGTGATGAAACGATTCGTCAAATCGATCCATTGAATAATGCAAATTGTTCATGTTAATGCCAGTTCTTCTCTGTTCTCTTATATATGATTCGTCCAACGCTAAGCATATAGAAATCATCTGATAAGCTTGCGAATTCAATCATATTAGAATAACTCGTTCATTAGTATTCATGATTTGGGCAACTCTATTCGACGTCTCAAAGGTTGGGAACGGGGCGCACTGACTGGGCGTCTCCCTTTTTCACCTAAGCCCAATATAAACGATGGAAACGCCGGGACAAAGATAACCAGCAAGTAATTACCGGGATCTGACCACCAACAAAAGTGCACCACCAGTGTATTTAGACAACACAGTGTTATAAACTGCAATTGCTCACCATTTAAAACTTGGGCGGACGCGTAATTAAGATTTAAATGAGAAATTTGAAATTCAATTTTACAATTAAACTTCAATTTAAAATGTTGATAACCTTTTCATTGTTATCGAGACTTTTGGTTGTCTTCTTAATAGCAGGGCTTACAGCCATATCGCGTTTAAACACCGGGTCTCGTACGATCAGCGAAATTAAGCAACGTAGAACCTGATCAGTGGCTAGGTGGTGGTGTAATGGATAAAGTCTCGGAATTGGATATCGGAGATCCGGGTTCCAAATCCAATTGGATTCATCATATTCACTTACGCGAAAATAGCTTTGAGAAAAGTATGAAAACACCTCTTCTCCCCCAGCTATGGGTTAATTAGTAGAACTTTTATCAGTAAAAATAATTATCATCTCCCAAACTTAAATATCTTTTTCTGGGTTTAAATAACCTGCAAAAAGTTAGTAAAAAAAAATCACCCAGAGAAATATGATTAACATGAAAGCCATTGCTAAAGTGTTCCATCTAAATTTAGTGGCCCACTTTACTGGATTTATTCTAGAGTGATTATTTAATTTTTTTTGGGGGGGGGGGCTCTCCTATTTCCAATTACGAACTTGTTATCCATTACAATGTCAAAGGGTATGAATGCACTTATTCTCCCCCAGATATGGGTTAATTAGTAGAACTTTTATCAGTAAAAATAATTATCATCTCCCAAATTTAAATATCTTTTTCTGGGTTTAAATAACCTGCAAAAAGTTAGTAAAAAAAAAATCACCCAGAGAAATATGATTAAGATGAAAGCCATTGCTAAAGAGTTCCATCTAAATTTAGTTGCCCACTTCACTGGATTTATTCTAGATTTATTATTTTTTTAATTTTTTATTTTATTTTTTGGTTCTCTTATTTCTAATTACGAGCTGTTATCTATTACAATATCAAATGCACTTATTCTCTCCCAGCTATGGGTTAATTAGTAAAACTTGTTTCAGTAAAAATCATTATCTTCAAAATATTCCTACAATCTAAAATATTTTATGGCTTTAAATAACCTTTAAAGGTTGATAAGCTGTAAAAAATCAAATCAATCTTAATAGTAAAGTACCACCCAAATATTCATAGAAATTCGGTTTAGAAAAATAAATAGATAAAAATGAACACTTACTTAGCCTCCCAATGGAATCAAGCTGCTTAACTTTCTACATTATGAAAAAGAAGGGTGACAGAACAAATTTCAACTCGGAACCTGAAAAGGGTAATTTTCAGTTCAAGCCCCACCCTCTGTTTCTATTAAAAAGTTCCCGAATAGTTCCATTTATGTGTAAATGTATATATTTAATTCGAAAATAACAAAGAAATTTTGATAAAATCTACCGTTTTGGAGTTATCGACAATAAAAGTTCGAACTCATTCGCGTCGCCTGGGTGAAGTTGAAATGAACTCTGCACCCAAAAAATAATTAAAAGGACTTGCGCATTAATATTAGAAAGAATTATAACAGTTAATGGACTTGGGAAATATATCTTCCTTAAAAACTGAATAAAAAGATTTTTTACACTTGAACCGACAGTAACACTAGTTATTCATTCAGTAAATGTCGAATGTTTTCTGTATGTATCCCCATAAAGAACAAGTTTACACACACACACATACACACACACACACACACACATATATATATATATATATATATATATATATATATATATATATATATATATATAGTTTACGAAAAACTAGATAATCCGTATGGGTAGACACAAGGAGGATAAAATCCAGAGAGCTCAATGTAAATCAGAGCTAATAATAATGATATATATATATATATATATATATATATATATATATATATATATATATATATATATATATTATTATTATTATTATTATTATTATTATTATTATTATTATTGTTATTATTATTATTTTCTTTGATTTCTGGCGTGTACACATTTCTTTCCGGGTCTCGCCCAGAGATCTAAGTTTAGAAATGGCATCATGACACTTTCCACTGACAAAAAAACATTTTTTTAAATTAAAAAAATAAAAATATTTTACATAGTAAATCCCTTCTCATGGTGTGGGCTGTACTCGTGTGGACATTTTCTCTTTTATTTCTTTAAGGCATGGGCTTCCAGGAATCCCTAACAATGAGTCTACAATCTACAAGAGCGAATGTTGATGTTTTCATGTGCCACATTTTTGAGATTTTGATTTCTTCTTCTTCTTCTTCTTCTTCTTCTTCTTCTTCTTCTTATTATTATTATTATTATTATTATTATTATTACTTAAACGTCATTTTTAGTTGATACTCCTTTATTTATTAATATGTATATGTATTTATTTTCGTCTACTGGCATGAATATTCGAGAAATCTTCTTAAGGAAAAATCAAGCTGCTTAACTTTCCACACTATCAAAAATAATTAAATGGATTTTCGTATTAATATTAGAAAGAACTACAACGGTTAGCGGACTTTGGAAATCTATTTTCTTTTACAACTGAATAAAAGTTATTTTACACTTGAACCGACAATGACACTAGCTATTCATTCAGTGAATGTCAAATGTTTCCTTGATGAATCATCTTAAATTTACGATTTCCGTTATCCTCAATTTTACCAACACCATTACAATTAAAAAAGGTTTACGTTTATCTATATAAAAAAAAAGTATGTGTTCTGCAGCGCAAATAGAACCTGCGTCCTTCTTGACAGGAAAAAACGTCATTAAATCCAACGAGCTTATTACCGATTTAGCCACGGACTGATTCGCCGATCGATAGCACTTGAATACGGCCTTATCGACGCAAATCTTTCTTATACTCTTGAAGCATTCAGATCTCCACAGTTTCATATCCTAACGTAAACAAAGCAATTCCTAAAGATGTGGTAAATATATATATATATATATATATATATATATATGAAGAAATATAGTTTTAAGATGTGCTATATTTATGGGATAAAGTGTTCAATATCAGAGATAGAGTGTGTGTAAATATAAAAATGAACATAGAAGTCAACACTTAGAGGCGACAGTCTGTTTCATGCTAGACGTAGACGCAATCGGATTGCGTCTATGAAAATATGAAACAATATATATATATATGTATATATATATATATATATATATATATATATATATATATATATATATATATATATATATATATGTTGGATGTCTCATATTTTAAATGCAAGTATCTTGGATTATAAAAGTGACATACAGTAGCAAATAAAATGTATTGTAAATAATTCCTGACCACTAACAATCCCTTTCTTAATTATTTTCACTGCTTTTCCATAGTAAATGTTTATCTATTATACATATAGTCGCCCGATTATCTCCATAACGCTTGCATTAATTCCTGACCACTGACAATCCATTTCTTCCTCGTCTGACTAATGTTAGACTAGTTTTCAACATCATGAAATAATTATTAACGATGAAAATATAAATCAAAATTCTGTAAGATTCACTTATTTTCGTTTGGCATGAGGCCACTGTTTTACAGCTCCCACACAGCGACATATTTACAAGTGTTAGTTTGCGATACTTTCCCACTAATCTCGTTCCAAGACAGGTGTCTGTACGTCTGTAGGAACATATCCGAAATGTCGGTGTCTGGATGTCAAGATGGGTTGAAAGATGCGGACGACTGTTTGTCATTGCGTGTGGTCTATTCGGTGTTGGGAAGAATGTGAAGTGACGTGTGGAGCCCAGGGGTCGAGTGATTGCAAACAACTGCCTTACGTCATGACTTCATGGCTTTGATTTTATATATATCGTTCCTTAGAAAAAAAAAAGGAGAAAAAAAAAAGATGGCATTCCGACTGGGAAAATTTATTCCGTTTTTTAATTGCTTCCTTTACCCTTTTACCCCCACCCCTATTTTTTTTTAATTTTCTTTTCATGTTCTTATTTATTTCTCTCTTTCCCTCTCTCTCTCTTTTTTCTCTCCTTTTACCTCTTCCTCCTCCTCCTTCTTCTTCTTCTTCTTCTTCTTCTTCTTCTTATTATTATTATTATTATTATTATTATTATTATTATTATTATTATTATTATTTTATTCCTTTGAATTCTTTTTTTTTCTTTGATTATTTTTTCTTTCCGGGTCCCAACCAAAAACCTAAGGTCAGAAATGGCTTCATGGCATTTCCCACTAAGCATGTTTTGAAGAAGAGGGAAAAAAAGCTAACATCACGCATATTTTACATAGATAAAGCCCTTCGTAAGGGTTAGGCTCTACTTGTCTATTGGGATCTTTTCCAATCAATGCGAGGGCTCCAAGTGCAACTGGAATTATTGATGTCCTCATGTGCCACATTTTTTAGATTTCCATTTCAAGATCCTTGTATTTTGATAATTTTTGAAGATCTTCAAAGATACATTACAATCTCCAGGACTGCTATGTCAATAATAATGTTCATTATTATTTTCAGTTTATTTCCTTTGATTTCTGGTGTATACTCATTTCTTTCTGAGTCCCGACCAGAGATCTAATGTCAGAAATGACATCATGGCATTTTCCACTGAGCAGTTTTGAAAAAACAGAAAAAAAACGCACATAATGTACATAGATAAAGCCCTTTCTAAGGTGTGGGCTGTACTTGTGAGAACAATTTTTTTGTATTTCTTTAAGGTATTGGCTTCCAGGAATCCCTTCAATTAGTCTATTGGAATTTTTTCCAACTAATCCTAGGGCTCCAACTACAACAGGGATTGTTATTATTATTTTTATTATTTTTATTTCCTTTGATATCTGGCGTTTACACATTTCTTTCCGGGTCCCGCCCAGGGACCTAAGGTTAGAAATGGCATCATGACACTTTCCACTGCAAAAAAAAAATAATAATAATTACATAGATAAAGCCCTTCGTAAAGTGTGGGCTGTACTTGTCAGAACAATTTTTTGTATCTCTTTGAGGCATGGACTTCCAGGGATCCCTTCAATCAGCCTACTGGAATATTTTCCAACCAGTCCAAGGGCTCCAACTACAACAGGAATTGTTGATGTTCCCATGTGCCACATTTTTGAGATTTCTATTTCAAGGTCCTTGAATTTTGACAGTTTTTCGAATATCTTCAAAGACACATTGCAGTCTGCAGGGACTGCCATATCAATAAGGAGGCACTTATTTTGTTTGCGGTCTTTAATAACAATGTCTGGGCGGTTGGCTTTGATTGTTCTGTCAGTGTGTATTGTGTAGTCCCATAGAATTGTAACAGGTCCTATCTCCGTAACCGGGTCAGGGTGGTGTTCCTACCAATTTCTTCCAGTTTCCTTCCCGTAGGAGTTGCAAATTTATTATTATTATTATTATTATTATTATTAATAATATAATTATTTAATTTCCTTTGAGTTCTGGTGTGTACACATTTCTTTCCATGTCCTGCCCAGTGACGTAAGGTCAGAAATAGCATCATGACATATGCACTGAGAAGTTTTTTAAAAAATCACACATATCTAATATAGATCTAGAGGAGTACTGGTGAGAACAATTTTTTTTATTTATAAGGTAGGGACTACCAGGATTCCCTTCAATGAGTCTACTGGAATCTTTTCCAATCAATCTGAGGGCTCCAACAGTGATTGTTAATGTCTCCATGCGCCACATTTTTGAGTTTTCAAGATCCCTGTATTTTGATAGATTTTTATTATTTATTATAGTTTATTATTATTATTATTATTATTATTATTATTATTATTATTATCATTATTATTATTATTACCATTATTATTATTATTATTATTATTATTATTATTAAAAAATCATTGACGTAACTCTTCCAATATTTTTCAACAGTTAAAAGAAGAGGGCGGTTTAAGAAAAGAAAAAAGTTTTTGACAATGCGAAACAATATTTCAGCAGAATGTCTTTCTTCAATAAGTTATGTTTTAAAAACATTTCAAGCATCAAAATATATAAATCTACAAAAAAAATTACAAGTCTTATGAATTTTTTTGTGGATTTTATATAATTTTATAATTTTATAATTTAAAATTTAAAATTAAGGAAACAGACAT
>OZ038510.1:85332072-85349572 GCA_964036315.1 Acanthosepion esculentum
CTTTAAATAACCTGCAAAGAATTGATAAGCCGTAGAATCAATTCATCTTTTATATTTTCGTTCATTGGCCGCATATCGCGTTTCTTGTTTTCAAAATGGCTCCCGGTTATTGACGTTCACACAGCGATGTTTCTTTCTCCCCCTCCCCCGCCCCCAAAAGTGTATTTTTCTATGAAAACAATATCGATGAAAATGACTATTTATAATATAGCACTGAAGGATTTCTTCGGAGCCTTTTCTGTTCAAACAGAAAAAGCTGCCCGAAGGCGGTTTTACTTCGAGTTTCATGTTATCTATTTCGTTTCTCTCTTTGCAGATGGTAAATTTAGAGAACATATTTATAAAATTTAGCTCCCATATTTTTCCATTTAATACTATGTTTTGTACATATCGTATAATTCCGTGTAATAGGCGACCTTTAAATCTTGAAAATTACCCCCGCTCCCCAAAAATAAGGGGCCGTCTAATAAACAAGTTACAAAAAGCTAATCTTAAATCCTGTGGTGTATCAGCACTGGTAATAAGGTTAGTCTGCTTGCTCCATTATTACAATTATTACATTACAGCTATGGGTGTGTTCACCCCAATCATGTTAAATAACAAAAAATTAGGATAATATACAATCTATATTGAATTCATTATCATTGTGGTGTAAAATAACATTTATACTTTAGTGTAACACGTTCATGCAAACTGTATTTTTCAATAACATGCATTATACAGTATTTTTTCGATGTTAACCAAACAAAACATCTGAGATGCTATAAAATCTTTATTTCTTATTACAGAATAGAAAAAAAAAACAGGTCATCTACATTCATAATAAAAAAAAAACCTTCAAAATGCCTATAATTGTCACAATGTGATGTAAAGAGCTCATCATAATCGTATGGGTCGCAAGTCGGTCGTCTTATACGACGGATATCTGATAAAATCACGAAAACTTACCTAGATTGGGGTCTATAGATTCGTCTTATCTGCAGGTCACCTTATAGGTGGAAACATACGGGTTTTTTTTTAACTTTTGTTGCGCTTTCCTTAGCAGATTGGTCGCTCGATCTAAAGTAAGACCTTCATTATTAAAGCCTTTTGACAGACTCAGCTAAGGCCGAGGAAATATTCATAAGCGCCCCTCAGTCGTAATTGATATAGCGAGACATGCTTGCTAATTCTTCTTCTGAAACACCCAATCGAGTATCAAACATAGTTAAACTTTAGTTTAAAAAAAGCGCTAGTTGGGCAATTGATAAAAAAAATCGCCTGAGGATACCGTAAGTTTGAAGGTAGTGGATTCAACTGACTTCCTGATTTTTAAATTCGGGTTTCGATCCTAGCTCGAGGCAACCAGACGTCTAGCCACACTGATGAGCTGTGATACAGCGAAACTGTCTGTGGATGACAATATATATGCTCCTGAAAAATTTATTTCGGTTAAGCTCTCTGGGGAGGAAGTGTGGGTTTGTAAACAGTGACTATTAAGGCTAATAATGCAAGACTCTTCGGTAAATCGAATCGAGTTCTTTCAGTCACTGTGTGTTTATCTAAAAATAAATACGCTTAAATTCACCTTCACCCCTGCCGTGCGCCAACGGCTTAGGGGTAGAATCACCGACTGACGCCAATTCAGTCGGGTTTCGATCCTAGCTAGAGGCAACCGGACGTCTAGCCACCCTGATGGGCTGTGATACAGCGAAACAGTCTGTCTGTGGACGACAATATATATATATATATATATATATATATATATATATATACAACATGCCTATAAGACACTGGAAGCGAAAAGTGAATTCGATAAGTATTAAGTATGGGAAGTTGTTGTTATAAACCAATGGCTTCTGTTATCGATTATAGGCATTTAAGAATATTTGTGGAGATTTCATAATTTATTTTGTTCAGGTTAGGTTTCAACTGTTTTATGTGTATAGCTTCAAGAATTTTTAGTTTTTGTTTATTGTTTTCATATTTTCCTATATGCACGAGTTTATCGTTGCTTGGAAATCTTCCATGTAAACAGAAACAGACTATCATTATTGTTTTGTCCGTGTATTGCTTAATATATTGTAATGTAATTGTCATCTTTGATAATGGCTTATATAAGCAGAAAGCTTAGATTGGATTAAAAAATATGTAACAATATTGTGATTTTCTTTCTTCGTTTAATGATAATGTTATTAAGCTTATCGGACGATATGAAAAGAATTTATATAAAATAAATAGACAACACTTGTCTATATTATTTAATGAAACATGCCTCAATGAAAAAATACTGCCTAAATACACACAATTTAAATATATATATATATATATATATATATATATATATATATATATATATATATATATATATATATATATATATATATATACATATATATATATATATATATATATATATATATATATATATATATATATATAGATAGATAGATAGATAGATATAGATATAGATATATATAAGGTTTTAATTGTATATTATAAAAATGTATATAATTGTATATTTCAAAAATGTATATTTTAAAAAAAGAGAAACTGTAAACGTTTTTGGTTATAATGTAGATTTGTTTTGTTTTTGGTTATAATGTAGATTTGTTTTGCATTTTATTCTTCATATTTTTGCTACAGTGTTTCCGCCCTCGGGACCTTCTTCAGGCAAATAAAAGGAATCGATTTTTAAAAGAATAAAATTTCCTAATATTCTTTTAATATTTCAGTATTCATTTTCTGTATTTGTAGTGAGTCTTGATCTCATTTTTGTATATATATATATATATATATATATATATATATATATATATATATATATATATTGTACGTATATATATATATATATATATATATATATATATATATATATATACTCTATTTCGTACTCTATATATTCTCTGTTTTGTAGAAATCATCATTTGAAAGACTTGTTTTTATTTTGTTTCGAACTTATATAACTGTCGTCAGATATATTTTCATCCTACTTTCAACCAAGGAGACTGATATAGACCGATCGAACATTGAAGAAACTTGGTAGTTTTTCCTTTTCTCCTTTTTGTCATTGGTTTATTAGTGATTTTTGGGCCGTTGGGGCTGAATTGTTATAAACAAAATAATAATAATAATAATTTCAGATTTCAGTCTTTCAAATTTTCCATCCGCCTCTGTCGCTATCATTAAGATGGCGTTTTCATTTCATATACAAACTAAAATTAACCACAACACCCCGCGCAGTTGTTTTATCACAGAAAAAAAAAATTCTCAATGAGTTCACCATATTTCATGGTGATATCAATAACGCCCATAATGGTGGAACCTGTTTCTGATAAAGATCATTAGAATGAAAGAATTTTCTGCAGAGAGAAAGAAAAAAATTGGAGAAGAGGATGAGGAGGAAAAAGACGTCAATAATAATTATCTTCACATCGCTTCCAAGAATAGAGTTTGCTATGTTTTCCGGCTGTCCCCTCGCTTAAAACGTTCCATGTGTTGTCCCAGTGGAGGAGCATTCCTCGTCGAGATAAAAGATTTCAGATATAAAAAAAAATACCCCAAACAGGACTAAGGATAAGTTTCACCTTAGGAAGCCCTTTCTGCGCGGGAAACGTGTCCTTTGTTTGTTTTGAAGGCTGAGTCATCCAGTTGTCCTTTTGCACTTGTGAGAATCACCTAACAAACTCCTGTTTTGAAGGTCCCTCTTTTTATCCATTCAAGTGCATTCAGTAAATCCTCCCTTTAGATTATTTTTTATTTTTTTTATTTTTACTTACTCTTTTCTCGAGTTAAGGCACGTAACGAACCCTAGAAAGAAAGAAGAGGTTAAACCGTGGCATTGTGGAGGCATCGGTGTGAAGTAATGGTTAACAAGCTTGTCTAGCAGGTCCTTACAACTGAGTAGAGATTTCGATCGTGAATATGTGTCCGCTACTTGTAACCCTGTGTTAGGCTACAATAGCTTATTATATAGTTCTAGTCGGATACAACAGCTAGAATATCAAAATGAACAAAAAAATCTAATCGCATCCCCAATGAAATTTCAATTTTTCTTTTTTTTTTTGTTAGTTTCTTTTGTACACAATGGGTTGGCATTAACGTTAGGGTATTATTTTATTGGAATTAGCTGCCCGAACTTTTGAAAGTTTAGCAAATGAAGCAACCTCTGAAAAATCGCTGAAAAACAAAAATACAGATTTAAAAATTCACAAAACAATAAAAATAACATTTTATCCTCAAAATCTTTGTGGCATTTTTAAGAAGAAAGATCAAAGGATATTCTGATGTAAAAATTATTTTCCTATTCTTTATATAATTTGGGTTAACAATCTTTATTTTTTTCAGTGTCCAAGAGGAACTATAAACGTTTACGGAAAAATTTAGTGACTTTTTGCACTGAAAAACCCATTGATTTTTAAATACTTTCAGAAATCAGACAATTGTTGGATTTTAAGAAAGATTTCAGGATTTATTCAGAGATTAATGAGATTAGTTTTAAAATGTTTTCCGTTATAAAATCTTACTACGCCATTTAATTTTTATGAAATTTCAATAAAAATCTGTTTTGTATCGAAAATGTTTACATTAGTTATAAGGAATAGTCATCGGAGAATTTAAATCGTCAAAATCTTTTGGTCAAACAGGACCCCTAGTTGTAGAAAGTCTGTTCTGAATCGTAAAATAAAAAATGAAATAAAACTAAGATACATTGTATTAAAAGAAAGCTTTTAGTAGGATTCCTAAATAAAAATTATTTAGCTGAATAATGATTTTTGACAATGGTTTCTATTTAATCCAGAGGTTCTCAACCGGGGTCCACATGGGTTCTAGAGGGTATACAATATTTCTAGGGGGTCCACAGGCAAAATATAACAAATTGGGGGTCGACAATGATATTTTGGTGGGCCATAAAGAAAACCAACGCAGAATGGTTTTTATTATTAAAAATTAAAATTTCTACTGTAATTTGCATTATATATATATATATATATATATATATATATATATATATATATATATATATATATATATATATATTAATGCATGTTTCATTAAATAATATAGGCAAGTTTTGTCTATTTATTTTACGTAAGTTCTTTTCATATTGTCTGATAAGCTTAATCACATTATCGTTGAAAGACGAAAGGAAAACATCATATAGATACATGTTTAAAACCAATCTAAGCTTTCGGCTTACATAAGACATTATCAAAGATGACAATTTGAATAAATCAAACAACACAGAGACGAAACCACAATGATAGTCCGCCCTTGCTGCTTGAGTAAGTTCAAAGTAACGACAAACTCGTATATACGAGACGCGGAAGCGAAAATCGCGTCACAGCTCGTGGCCTCAGACATGAGCACGCGAGAGTGAAAAACGAGAAGTATTGAGTATATATATATGAATGATTCTTTCTTTATTTCTTTTATATAGGTACCTCCACTGAACTTTCGATACCTAAGGTTTAAAATTAATTGCTACGTTATTCCATTTCCAACATCTTGTTGAATCGGGATTTAGTCGTGTTTCTCAACTGTTATCAAAAATTCGCAATGGACTTGACATTGTGAAAAGAGGTGATCCTCGACTATCATTAACATCGATGGAACCAGATATCAAGAAACTCGCTGTGCAGCATCAACCACAGGGATCTCTTTGAATAAATGTGCTTTTCTTTTTTTTTTCTAATTACACACTTAAATTCGTTTATGAAAATTTTTAACCAGTGTGCATAAATAAATGCTGCTGTGAATTCAATTGCCTGAAGAGCTCTGCTCTCCTTGGGCTTGACCAGGGAAGAAACATTGTAATATTGGTATTGGTCAATAAAAATTATTATTACTATACTTTATTATTGTAGAATAATTTCATTGCATTAAATTAGTTTTCTGTTAAAAATAAAGCTTAATTATATAATATTTCTTTGATTATTAAAACTTCAAAATTTTTATTATTGACAAATAGAATGTTGCTGTCTTATGTCAAATAGCTATTAAGGGGCCCACCAAGAAAAAAATGAGGGAAAAAGGGGCTATGGGTAAAAAAAAAGCTTGAGAACCACTGCTCTAAATAATATTTTCTTTTTTTTAATGCATAATTGCTACATTTATATATAGCAGAATTGTTTTAATCTCTGCACGCATCTCAGAAAGCCAAATGTTATCAAAAGTTTGCAATATACTTGACATTGTGAAAAGAGATGATCTTCGACTCTCATTGACATCGATGGAACCAGATATTAGAAATTCTCTGGGCAGCATCAAACACAGGGATGTCATTGAAGAAATATGCCTTTCTTCCCCCACCCCAATCACACACTTAAATTAGTTTATTAAATTTTTTAACCAGTGTGCATAAATAAATGCTGCAGTGAATTCAAATGCCTGAAGAGCTTTGCTCCCCATGGCCTTGGCCATGGAAGAAACATTGTAATATTGTAATATAAGATATTGGTCAATAAAAATAATTATAATAATAATAATTATTATTATTATTTCTCACATGTTATCAAAAGTAAACATTTTGCGATACAAAACAGATTTTTATTGAAATTTCATAAAAATTAAATGGCGTAGTAAGATTTTATAACGGAAAACGTTTTAAAACTAATCTCATTAATCTCTGAATAAATCCTGAAATAATAATAATTATTATTATTATTATTATTATTATTATTGTTGTTGTTGTTGTTGTTGTAGAATAATTTATTTGCATTAAATTAGTTTTCATTTAAAAATAAAGCTTAATATTTTTTTGATTTTTTTAATATTTCTTTGATTATTAAAACCTCAAAATTTTTATTAGTGAAAAATAGAATATTGTTGTCTGATGTTAAATAGCTATTAAGGGGTCCACCAAGAAAAAAAAAGATAGGAAAAGGAGGTCATGGGTATAAAAAAAACAAAAACAAAGAAAAATAGATTGAGAACCACTGATTTAATCTTTTAAAATTCTGTAATTTGTAGCGGTCAAGTGATATTGTTATTAAATTAAATCTCACTAAAATTCAACGGATTCCAAATATTTTAAAAATAATTCTCTGTGTGAATATACGTATCGATTTTTGTAAATGCGGAAAGCCGTACACGACTTAACAAAAATAATAGAAGTCACTGTAATAAATGAAACATTTATAATGGTAATTTTAAACATTTTCTAAACAAATTTCTTCGTAAGTCGATAAGGCCAAAGTACCTAGAATTCAATAAAATACTAGCGAACTTAATTTTTCTTTTTTGAGGTTAGTGGACAGTTAAAAATCTATATATAAAGACTTTTACGTTGTATAACTATGTTGTCTAACGTTGTATAACTATATTTATAACGTCCTGGGTACGACGTTAAACTGCATCCAACAGCAAGGCCTCTGATCAGGAGGTTTTGAGGAAGCGTGGGACCACCTCTTAATTGCTGGTGTTCCCAGGTCCATCCAGACCCGGGGTGGTAGCACCTGTTGGGGTCCCAGCTATGGGCAAATAGTGAACTTCCAGGTCTTTTCCAGTACATTTCTTTTTGAAAAAATATTATTACCAGCTATACGTTTTTGAAAAAAATATTATTGCCAGCTATACGTTTTTGGAAAAATAATATTGTCAGCTATACGTTTTTGGAAAAATATTATTACCAGCTATACGTTTTTGAAAGAATATTATTACCAGCTATACGTTTTTGGAAAAATATTATTGCCAGCTATACGTTTTTGGAAAAATAATATTACCAGCTATACTTTTTTGAAAAATAATATTACCAGCTATACTTTTTTGAAAAACAATATTACCAGCTATACTTTTTTGAAAAAACAATATTACCAGCTATACTTTTTTGAAAAACAATGTTACCAGCTATACTGTTTTGAAAAACAATATTACCGACTATACTTTTTTGAAAAAAAAAAAAAGAACCTTTTCAGCATTAAATGGCCCAACGAAGGTCGATATGCTGGTTAAACAAGCAAACTATCTATCTATATTTATAATCTATATATAAAGACTTACGTTGTATTTGTCAAGTAGTTTCTTTCAGTTCTGTACCCATTATTTAAATTAAGGAAATAGTGGACTGTCAATGAATCACCAACACGTCAGGAAAAAAACAAATCTCATTGATAAAAAAAAAGATGATTTTCTGCTGTTTTAAGTGAAAAGCAAGTAATACTTGTTTCAATTCAGGTTAATTCAAATTCCGATAATTTTCCTCAATTAAAGTTTGTTTCTTTGTTTAGCGGCATATCAACTTTTTATGGGTCATTCAATGCCGAAATTTAATTTTCTTGGAAGAATTATTAATATCTTTCTTTCAAAAATTTATTGGTGATAATTTAAAAAAAAAAAATAATTGCTGGTAATAATTGTTTTTCCAAAAACCGAAATGTTAGTAATAATTTTTTACGAAAAATATATTATTGGTAACTTTTCTTTTTTACGGAAAATGCATGGCTGGTAATATTTTCTTTACAAAACATGCACTGCTGGTAATATTTTTACAAAAAATATATTCCTGGTAATACTTTTTACAAAAAAATGTATTGCTGATAATATTTTTTTACAAAATAAATGCATTGCTGGTAATATTATTTTTACAAAAAATGGCAGTATTTTCTTTACAAAAAGTGTATTGCTGGTAATATTTTTTTTCAAAAAATAAATTTACTGGTAATATTTTTACAAATAAAATGCACTGCTGGTAATATTATTTTACAAAAAATGTATTTTTTTTAACAAAATAAATCTATTGCTGGTAATATATTTTTACAAAAACATGCATTACTGATAATATTTGTTTTACAAAAAATCTATTGCTGGCAATAATTTTTACAAAAAAATGTTATATTTTTTTAAAAAAAGGTATTGCTACTAATATTTTTTTTACAAAAAATGTGTTGCTGGCAATATATTTTTTTATAAAAAATGTGTTACTGGTAATATTTATTAAATGTATTACTGGATTTATTTTTTTTCAAAAATTTATTGCTAGTAATATTATTTTTGAGAGAAAAATATATTGCTAGTAATATTTTCTTTTCATAAAATTAATGCCGTTAATATATATACATATATATATATATATATATATATATATATATGTGTGTGTGTGTGTGTGTGTGTGTGTGTGTGTGTGTGTGTGTGTGTGTGTGTGTGTGTGTAGATTGCTGGTATTTTTCATTGACTCCAGTTTAGGGGTTAACTATTTGCCTATAGTTGGGACCCTAACTGGTGTTACTACCTTGTGTCAGTATGGACCTGGGAACAACAGCAATTAAGAGGTGGCCCCACGCTCTGCAAAACGTCTTGATCAGACGCCTTGCCGCCCAATAAAGATTCAGAAAAGTATATTTTATCTTTGAAAACTTTTTCATGAAGAGAATTACGTTGTGCTGATAGATTTGACAATATGGACGATTTTCACGTTTTTACTGATAAGGAGAAAATAAAAATTCCATTCAATTTACATTCGATTTGAATTTCATCATTCTACTTGTTGGGAATATTAAATTTAATCTATTAGCTTGGAATTAAAAAATGAAATTAACGTTTTAACAAAAGATGTTTCATTGTTTAAAATGCAATGAATCAGTTGCTAGAGCTGCTGCTGGGGAAGTTGGTTGGTGCTAAATAGGATTTCTCGTCCGAATCTATCTTAGATATTTACAACTCTGTCCTTCATCTATGCATTGAATATTTTTGCCACATCTGATTAGGAGTTCCTGCTATGTTTTTGCGGATTCTTGTTAAAATCCAAAAAAGAATCTGCAATGGCTTTGAACCTGAGCTCGGCTACAGTTATTTTACCACCGCTTTAATATAGCTTCCCTGTGTTTTTCTATAAATACATTCATCATAATTGTTTTGATAAGCTTTCCTTTTTTGGTACTTAGACTTTATGAATTTAAGAGCAGTACTAGACTGGCAGTTAGGTCTCATCCTTTTACAGTTGAAATGGCTAGATGTAACCATAAGTCCTATGATAACAGTTTCTTAATCTGATAAGTATATTCATGATAATTGTTTTGATGAGTTTTCCTCTTTAGTACGTATACTTTATGAATTTAAGAGAAGTACTAGATTGGCAGCTAGGTCTCATCATTTTATTGTTGAAACGGTTAAATATAACCATAAGTTCTATGCTATCTTAATCTGATAAGTATGTTCATAGTAATTGTTCTAATGAGATATCCTCTTCCGTACCTAGACTTTATGAATTTAAGTGCAGTACTAGATTGGCAGCTAGGTCTCATCATTTTACAGTTGAAATGGCTAAATGTAACCGTAGGTTCTATGCTTTTTTAATCTGATATGTATGTTCATAGTAATTGTTCTAATGAGTTTTCCTCTTTGGTACCTTTGTGGGGAGGTGGGGAGGTCGAAACCCTGGGTCACGCCTTCTTTCATTGCAGGCTGGTAGTGGCGTTGTCCCAGTTTGTTGAAGGCCTCATGGTCCGGATGCTGCAGGTAAAGTTCTTTGTCCTTGAGGCCTGTTCCGTTTGTAGCAATGTGGCACTGCCGCTGACGAAGGCTGAACAATATGTGTTCCACTGCTTGCTAGGTGTTATGAGAGTCATGATTTGGACGACACGTCAGAAGGGATTCTATGGAGGCGAAAAGTTCACCTCTTCCCAACTGATCTTGTACTTTAAACATCAGCTTAAAGTCAATATTAGGACGGAAAGGCGGCGGCTCACTTTATAATTCAGCAAAATGTGGAATTAATCTTGCGCGTTTGTGTTGTGTGAAACGGGCTGACCTTGAGTGGCACTTTGATGCCGGTTAGGCATAAGGATATTGCTCTTCCAGCGTTGAACTTGTGCAACCCATCCCGAAACTAGGCTAGGTTAGGTACAGTTGTGATGCTTTAGTTTCTGTTTTCTTTCAAGTTAATTTAGCTAGGGTATGTATGCTCGTTGGCCCCATTTTATGTCTATCCCTATTTTTCCTTAAGTTTGATTCCCCATCCCCTCCCTCGTTAGGTGGTCAGTGATGTCAGTTCGCTGGTGGATGCGGGGCGCCTTTCGTTTCGCGTGAGTGTTTTTTCGTATTTGTTGTTGAGTCTGAATGAGTGTATGTCAGTGTGAGTGCTTGGGATGAATGAATGTTTTTATACTATTATAGTCCTGCATTGATTTCGGCCAGTGAACTGATATTTCTGCCACATTTAGTGACTGTGGCGGGTATTATTACTAATATTATTTTCTTTAGTTTCTTGTAAATAGTTATGTATTTATATTGTAAATACTCATTGGGGTTAGTTTTTAGACTTGTTGTTTTATTCCCCTCCCCCCACAGGAAATGATTTGTAAATATGGGGTCTAGTTAGTATTTTCATAGAGACCACGAGGTATTATGGTGGATGTAGAAAGAAATGTACGTAAGAATGTATTGTTTTGGTGTAAGGAATATTGTTCGTACGATTGGGTCAGTGATTGTAGCTAGCTAAGTTATTGTTAAGACAGAAGAAGACCGTCTTTTCCCCCAATCCCCGCTTCGGCCTCGTGCCACATTTCTGTATTAAACAGAATAAATACCGCTTTCCTCTTTGTTACCTTTGTGAGGAGAGTTCTTTCTTCGCCGACATCTTACGACCGGTGGTTAACGCCAGACGTATTGGGATTATGTTTGAACTTATTTGTTTATTTCACGTTAAGTTCCTTTTAATTTTCAATTTTCTTTCCGTTCATAGTACTGACTTTTTTGCCAAAAGTTTGATTTTTTCTTTCTTTACCCTCCCCCGCTCAATTTTACTTTACCCTTTGTTGTTTCTTATTTTTATTATTAATTTTCATTTTCTTCTATACTTATTTTTTTTTATTATTATTTTTCCTTTTTAATTTCCTTTTAATTTTCAGTAACGTCCTCCCGCAAATCTTTATTTTTTGTTGTTTATTTATTCCACGTCAGACTTTATTTTTTCTTTGTTTACATTTTATTTCTGCGTGTTACCTTGTTCATTGTCGTTCTTTAAATATCTGTTAAAAATTCTGTGTTCTTTTTCTTTTGTGTGTTTGTTCTTACTTTTCTTATTTATTTTTCTATTCGTTATTTCTTCTTTATTTTAGTTAACGTGTTTTGTTCGTTTTGGGGCTGACTAGAATTTTCTAGTGGCGGCCATATTGTATTTGTGTACTTTTTAGTTTCGTATTTACTGTTGTATTATTGTAAAAAAAAGGTTCTTATTGTTTATTTTCTGTCTTAATTTCTTGGTCTTTGTTCGCGTACTCGCATTTTGTGATTTGTAATTGTTAACTGTTTTTATTTTTACCCTATTTTGTCCTTTTTGCGTACGTATTCTTTTTAAGTAATCCATTCTTGTGTGTTTAACTGTTTTTGTATTGTCTCGTAAAATTTCTTTTTTTATTGAGATTTATTCGTACTTATCTTTTTGTTTAATTCTTTTTAATATTTATTTCTGGCTTTTGTGAGAGGAAAAAAAATCTTGTCTTAAAAGTAAAATGGGTGCGAAGAAAACAGCTAAGAAAAACCTTTTCATCACTAAAAAATAGAAAAAAATCCTCCTGTTAAAATTCCCGAGGAGGAATTCGAAATGGACGCAGAAGAGACCACAAAATTAGAAGAAAATACAAATTCTTCCCAAAATTTAGAAGATAACAAAAGTCCAGAAAAAAGTATGGTGGCCGCAAATGGCCCAAATTCTGTAACAGAAAACACATTACAAGACCAAAGTATGGTGGCCGAAAGTGGCCAAAATTCTGCAAATAAGACCCCAAAGAATAATGACGGCATTGTAGCGGTTGGAGAGACGCCCTCATGTTGGAAGTCCCCGCCAAAGTGTAAAATCAGCATGACGGAGTGCCTGGAAAAATCCAAGAGCTACGTACATCTGGTTACAGCAGATAGGCTCTTGTCAAATCCCGTGGAGCTAAAGAAGGTTGAGAAAAGAATTGTCAGTCTTTGTGTTGGACAACCTCTCGCGCAAAATTTGTCGCTCCACAAAAGACACTGTAATTAAGGCCTTGACTTCTCTGGGCATTAAAGCTTAGAGAATCATCAAAAGAACAGGCTATTTTATGTGGGATGTACTGTTTCCCACGATTGTGAAGCTGCAACGAAGAGGGAACTTATAGCAAAGGACCTAATTCTGCGCACGGAATATGAAGGCAGGCGAAGGACCAATGTTGCAGTATATGAGGTTCCTCCTCAGATTGTCGTGGAGCATTTCGCTACTTATCTGTACCAGTTTGAACAGATACTCAGTGCTTCCTCGGATAATCTGACCGGTGGGGGGAGTTTCGAGTTAATGATTGACTGTCTGGATGTAGAGGGCCAGAAAATGACGATAATAGTAACAGGGCGTAAACTGGTATGCTGGAAGTGTAGAAAGACTGGACACTTGTCCTATTCCTGCACAGAGAAGGACTCTGAAGTTGTGGCCCCCGTCCAACCAAATCCCCCTTTGGTCGAGTCTGTACAATCCGTCTCGCCTGTAGTGAGCATGCCAACGATCGGGACCGGTGTGGAAAGTCCCCCAGTTGGGTCCAAATCTCAGCCCCCATTCCCGAAAAGCCTTTGCCCGCCACTAGTGCGGTTAGGGAGAAGGGAGAGGGGGAATGGCAGGTCGTTGGCAAGGCAAAAGGGAAGACCCAACCAGCGGAACCTCGTTCCACTTCTAAAACTGTCAAAGGCACTAACAGCCCCACTCCCTCAACCAGTGCGAAGGGCGATTCTCCGGCCAGCTACTTAGATAAGCTGCGTCAAAAGATGCTACAATACGAACCTTCTTTCCAGAAAAAAGGAAAAACTGCAGCAGCTCATGGAAACATTAAAAACCAAACGTCAGGATTCGGAAAGAAAATCGGGCACCTCTTTTTCGGCACCGTCTTCCCCTGTCACAAAACATTACCCCATGGTTCCTCCCCCTATCGTCAAACCAATAAACGAAGTTTCATCTAACATGACCACACTGAAGAAGAGAATTGTGCCCAATTCATCTACCAAAAAATAGTCTCCATTTCCATCACCCAACCCTTCCCATATGCATACACCCATAAATTCACCGAAAAAAATCAACAAAAGGGACAATGAAACCCATCTTCAGACACATCAGAATCCACTATAGAAAAGAAAATCAAATCCAAGCCCATATACAATACAGGGGAAGTCGTGTGCCGTGTCTCAAAATAAATTGAAGAGAACGCATTATTACACGTCAAGAAATTTAAAAATTTAAAAGCCCTTTTTAAATTTTAGAAAAATAAAAAATCTGGACGTAGAGAACCCCCGAAACTTTCCCAACGCCAAGAGGGTCCTCACTGTGGTGCGATCTGGTGTTGTCGGCCAACAAATATGGGCGATGATGGCCGAGGCTAACAAAACTGTTGGTATGTTTCCACCAATGTCTTGTTTTGATGATGAGAATGTTAAAAAATTACAACAGTTTTGTTCAGGGAGGTTCCCGATTTTTGTTCACCCCTTCCTATATAGAGGTCTAAAGCTAACCTTTCCCCTGGACATTGGTGGCCTGTCTCCTAATGGCACCATCAAGAGTGAGATGGGTACTGGCTCAATGGGAGAGGCCGTCGGTGTCCTAACCCCGGCCATGTTCAATGCTGGAGAGGAACGCTAATCGGTTTCATCATGGCTCTCTGGTTAACAAGTGTGAATGCCCGAGGCCTGAGATCGGAGTCTCGCTGGGCTAGGCTCTCTCGTGACCTTCAGCGTCTCCGGGTGAATATATGTTGTGAGCAAAAGACCCGTTTTTCTTCTCGCGATCATCAAAGCATTCTGTCTAGGGTGTTTTCCCTCTATTCAGCATGTTTTGATGGACACTCGAGGGGTGTCTCTTGGCTGATGACCAAGTCTTTGAAGGTTGCGCGTGTTCTTATCTTCGCGGATCCGGTTGACAGACTTTGCGTACTGGATGTTACCATAAAAGGATAAGGCTCTTCGTCTCATCGGGGTTTATGCGCCCAATGTCCATTCTGAGCGGCCTGCTTTGTTTCGGCAGATCGAGCTGTTTTTGACGTCATCGCGTCGGGTAGTTTTAGTGGGCGATTGGAATGTCGTCCTTGACCCCGATATAGATCGTATAGGGCCAATTTCGGGTACTAACAACCAGGACGTGAAACCATTTCGGGACTTTATCGACAGGTTTGATCTTGTCGATAAGTACCGGGGTGAACACCCTCGGGAGGTAGTGTGGTATTTGACTAATAGTGGCGGCTCGGCTACAGAGGTGCGTTCTAACTACCTCGACCGAGTCTTAGTTAGGAGAGTCGATGTAGGGCTCTTAGGGTATCCAAGTTTCCATGAGATAGTTTATTCGGATCATAGGCTAGTCCGGGTCCGTGTAAATTTAGATAAGCCTAAGGTTAAGATGGCTGGTTACTGGAAATTAAACTCATCATTATTTGGTGAGCAAGATTTCCAGGACCAGCTGCTACTAATGATACAGAGGGAACAAGAGGGGAGCGGTTGTGGGAAATGCTTGGTGGGATAATTTAAAATGCCAAATCAGAACGTTTGCTGCTGATTATAGTCGTCGGCTCAATCTAAATAGATTAGCGGCGCATACGGCTTTAGAGCAGAAAGTTGATCGGGCGATCAAATCCCGTGATAGTAGGGACGTAGCCATAGCTAAGGCAGAGTTGGTCTCCTTGCTAATCAAGAAGGATCGAGCTCTGGTAGTTAGGGCTAGGTTAAAAAGAATGTCCTCTGAGGCAACGAATATGGCCGCTGAATTGCGTTCAGAGGAAGCTCGGAATGCATCTCAGCGACATATCGCATGCGTCACATTGCCGGATAAGCGGACTGTGACAACAAAAGAGGGCATATGAGAGGCTTTTTGTGACTACTTTCAGGAGCTTTTCACCTGGGAGCCCGGTCTGAGCCCTGCACAGTTCGACGCAAGGACAAAAACGTGGTGATGGGTTAGGTAACTTTCGCCTTTTAACTATGTTAAACATAGAGTTAAAGATTTTGGCTAAGATCTTATCGAACCGTTTACAGGTTGCCATGTCTAGTCTGATTGGGTCGGAACCGACTTGTGCTGTGAAGGGTAGCACTATTCAGGACAACCTTCATATGGTACGCCTGATCATCGAGCAAGTCGACACTGAAGCCGCGCTGATCAATTTAGATCAGTCCAAGGGCTTCGATAGGGTTGACCATCGATTTCTGGAGGCTGTTCTTTCGGCGGCCGGTTTCGGGCCGTAATTTGGCACCTGCACCCGACTTCTATATGTGATTCCCGGTGTGCTGGTGGAGGTGAATGAGGTACGATCGGAGCTTTTCGTATTGTCTCGCTCCATTCCTCAAGAATGTCCACTTTCGCCTTTTCTTTACGTTCTTGCGTTGGAACCTTTCCTTCGCAAGTTAAAGGCAAACCGGTCCTACGCGGAATTTCCCTGTCCGGTGCTACCACATCAGCCAGGTATTCTGCCTATGCTGATGACGTTTCGGTTCTTGTGTCGAGAAGAGCGGAGATTGATGAAGTCAGCAAAGAAATCAGTTGTTATGAGATGGTGGCAGGGGCTAAAATCAACCGCGATAAGTCTGTTGGCTTTCGGTTGGGTGCGTGGAAGGGAGTTTCTCTTCCCGGACCTTTCTTCTGGACGAATGGGCTAGTCAAGATTCTCGGCGTCTGGTTCGGTCCTGATCTCCAGTTGGAAATGTATTGGTCGGAGGTGCGAGGAAAGGCCGAGATCGCAATTAATTTGTGGTCTCGGAGGAATCTTTCCTTAAAGGGGAGGGCTGAAGTATGTGTTTTACACATCTGCCCGATTCTCCTTTACCGACTCTCAGTGCTTCGACTTCCGTGTGACAATTTACTGGCGTTAGTGAGGCTCTTGTTCTCCTTCTTGTAGAGAGGCAAGGCCGCTGGAGATCTGTTGCCTTCATCCATATGAAGGCGGTCTGGGCGTGCCAAGCATTGAGATTCGTCAAGATATACTTAGCATCGGCTCTCTAGATCGAATGTGTCGCGAACCGGATGGGAAGGGCGCATTCTGGAAGGAAGACGCCCGTAAGAACTTCCAATCCCTGAGAAGTGTGCACTCGTGCGAGGGGGAGGCACATCGTTTACCCCGAGCCGAATACTTCTTCTGCCGTGAATGTCGTATTGCTCTGAAGCGCCTCTTATGGCCGTCTGATGGCCTCCCCAACGTCCAGGTGTTAGTCAGGGGTTCCGTTCGTGATGAGCTGATATGGGACTTGGGCGCCCGGGTTGAAATGTCTCAATAACGATGAGGCATCACTCACCTGGCTGATAATTCGTAGGGCCCTCTGGGTCGCCAAAAGACTTTGCTCAGCTCGCTTGGAGAAATCTCAAAACTGCCGACGCTGTGATGGGGAGATCGAAACCCTGGGCCACGCCTTCTTTCATTGCAGGCTAGTAGTGCTGTTGTGCAAGATGTTGAAGGCCTCGTGGTCTGCTTGCTGCAGGGAAAGTTCTTTGTTCTTGAGGCCTCTTCTGTTTGTAGCAATGTGGCACTGCCGCTGACGAAGGTTGAACAATATGTGTTCCACTGCTTGCTAGGTGTTATGAGAGTCGTGATTTGGCCGACAC
>OZ038510.1:85354572-85477072 GCA_964036315.1 Acanthosepion esculentum
TCTTTAACGGCATATCAACACCTCATGGGTCATTTAATGCCGAAATTTAATTTCCTTTAGAGCTTTGCTCATTTCTTTTTTTTTTACTATTAAAATCTTTTGTTGGAAATATTTTTTTACTGTCTATTGCTGGAATTGTTTACCATAAAAATGTATTTTTATACATTAATAGTGTTTTGACCCCAGTTTAGGGGTTCACTATTTTCCGGTAGCTAGGACCATAACAGGTGCTAGCACTCCTGTCTTGGGGGGAAATAATTTTTAAAAAATAATTAAAAAAATAAAGCAAAAACAATTAAAAATATTTTTTTTTTAAATGAAGCAAAAACAAAAAAAATATTAGAAAGGAACTACGAGTGCTCAGCTGCGCACTGACACTACGGCCACACCTGATTATGGGACTAATGATGATGATGATGATGATGAAAAATGGAATATAATATTTTGACTGTGAATGAAGAATTTCTAAATTAATTTTTTGGAAAAATCTCTGTCTTCGTATTTGTTTTGCGTCTTCTAAGGAAATGTTTACTTAGAAATAATAGTTTATTTTGCGGAACTTTTGTTAAAATCACGTCGCTTAAGTGAATACAAAAGTTTAAACTCATTTCCGCTTCTCAATAAATTCGGCTCTTGAAAACAGCGAGGTCACCATTAGATGAAACCATCCGGTCCATTTTAAAACATCAGAATATAGAACATTTCATTTAATTATGTTTCTTTTCCCGAAATACAGACGTACAACAACAACAAAAAAGAAAATATATTTCTATAAAGAATAAAAAGATACCATTTGAAGAGAAAATAAAAGATCCTCTCAACGATATAAATATATATATACATATATATGTGTGTGTGTGTGTGTGCAGCCAAAATCTGAAGTCTTATATAGTTTCATTTAATTTCTCTGCTCTAATTTAGTCTTCCAATGGCTGAGGGAATCTTGTAACAGTAAATAGCCTCTTGCCAGCGTATCTTTTCCCTCCGCCATTCCTTAAGTGTAGCGCCTGATCTTTGTCCATCGATCGGCCGACCAAAATGGCGGCTAGAGGAACACGCGGTTGGGGGGGGGGTAAGCGACGTCAAGAAAGAGAGAATAAATATGGCGTGTAAAGATAGAAACACAATATTGTGAGACTTCCTTTGATTATGTTGGCATTTAAAAAAAAATGGCTCTTTTTTCGGATCCAAGACAGCCTGTCAATAAATCAATGGCAGAATTAAATGATGCATAATTCCAGGTGGTATTATTGGTCCTATCTTCTTCGTTCAATTGTTCTTTTTTCTTTACTTATCTAAATTTTGTTTGACTATTTCTCTGTCCATTACAATTAGATTGTTCTGTTTATTGCATGGCTCTTTTCAATTTTAGACAAAGTTTTATCATACGCAAATCCTGTTGCAACATTATATATATTTCGGCTTCAGTCACTTTCCCACCGTCGTAAGGTTACCCCTCTTTGTCTTTTCTATAAATACTTTCATGGTAATTGTTTGGATGAGCTCTTCGCTATGTTACCTAAAGTTTTTAAATTTAAGCGCGGCATTAAACTGGCGTCGAGATCTCATCAATTTACAGTTGAGCGAGCTAAATATAGCAGTAGATTCTATGCTAACAGTTTAATTTCTTGCAATTCTCGCTTGTGGAACTGCCTTCCGTCTCCAGGGTTTCCAGCCAACTTTAATTTTAAACAAAAATTTAAACCCATTGTGAATCGCTATCTACCGTCCTCCGAATTAACCTTTTCTCTTACCGCATATTATTAACGTTTCTGTTCCTAATTCTTCCACAACCTGTAAGCACTTGTGTCTTAGTGGCTTTAATGCCTTGCATAAAGTGATACCGATATATATATATATATATATATATATATATATATATATATATATATTCAAACATGTGGTGGAGTTCAATTTATATTACATGAATCATTCATACAAAAAACTACTACCTGGATTTACTAAAAAGTCAAATTAATTTCCATGCCTGAGGATGGCTGTATGTACAGCTGCAAGTACAAGCAGAATAAAAAAAAGACCTTATACAACATGAATTTATTAAAAACAAGGATCATAACATTCATCGGGAGGTTCGTGGGTTAATGTAATTTTAATAAATTTGTTTGTGAAGATGCTTTTCGCCATTTATATCATTAACTTTACTAATTGTTTTTTTTTATAAATGATTTATGTAATATAAATTGAACTGCACCACATATTTGAATTAAAAAAGAACTGATCCGATGTGCAAGTTTTCGGGATAATAGCTGCGACATTTCTCGATTTATTGAACAACTTCGTTCATGCCATATCGACTGAAAAACTCCTACAACAAAAAACACTTCTTAGTAAAAACATATTAGTAAAAAACGCACTGTCTTAAATTTTCAAAAAAAAAATTCAACCTTAGCGTTGCGACTGCATTCTCCAAAATTCTTATCCGTTAACAATAACACAATTCTAAAAAACATATTTCGATTCGCATTTAACCTTTCGTGTCCCGCTACTATCTGGATTTATTAAAAAAAACAAATTAATTTCCATGCCTGAGGATGGCTGTATGTACAACTGAAAGTACTAGCAGAATAAAAAAAAACCTTATACAACTTGAATTTATTAAAAACAAGGATCATAACATTCATCGAGAGGTCCGTGGGTTAATGTAATTTTAATAAATTTGTTTGTGAAGATGTTTTTCGTTTTTCGCCATTTATATCATTAACTTTACTAATCTGCTTTTTATATGAATGATTCATGAAATATATATATATATATATATATATATATATATATATAGATAGATAGATAGATAGATAGATAGATAGATATCAGTGATATAATTTTGTAGGAGGATTTAATGTTATATCCTTAAAGAGGTTACAAACAGACCAAGGTGGTACTCGAGTGAAAGGAACAGCAACACGTGCGTAGATTAAAGAAAATACGTTTATTGTAAAAGAGTATGCACTACAGGAAGACACAGAATTGGGTGGCAGCCAAGTAATTCCCAAAGCAAGGATGTCTACCTACCCTTCGACAAAGACTCTTCTAGGTTCCTCACTGCACGGAGGCAGAGAGTTTGACCAGCGCAGCTGTAAACGAATCAACTAATTCCCGAAGCAATGGTATTTACCTTACCTCCCTGCAAGGTAGGATGTGGTACAAGGCCGTTTTTTAATGCGGCGTAAAACCGATTCCGTAGTCTCGGGCAAAAATTCCCCGTAGACCCCGTGCATACGGTGTCGGGTAGCTGTCTACAACCCCAGCCTCGTCCGTGTTCCTCTCTGCCTGAATGCAGAGAGTTCGACCAGCACATCTGGAGACGAATCTCCAACTAATTGCCGAAGCAAGGGTATGTAACTTACCTCCCCGCGATGCAGGATGTGGCACAAGACCGTTTTTAATGCAGGGTTAAAACCGAGCCCGTAGCCCCGGGGAAAAATCACCGTTGACCACGTAAAAAACGGGGCCGGGTAACTGTCTACCTCCCCAGACGAGAATCTGACCTTCCACACAGCTTCGTCTGGGTTCCTGTCTGCCCAAAGGCAGAGAATTCGACTAGCTTAGCTGGAGATGAATCACCAACTAATTGCCGAAGCAAGCCCCCAGGTATATCCTGTGATCACTATATAAATAGAGAGAGAGCTACTGATATAGTGAATCCACATAGACGATAGTGAGTGTGAAACATTCCATTACAACAGATTCTCATAATGATTATCTCAAATACTCCTAATGATTTCTATCAGATGTATATCTTTGATTAAACCGGCTGCTAATACTCTGGATGAAGCGTCTTGGGGATAGAAGTCGTGGCTCGTGGGGGCAGAGTCCTATAGGTAAGGGAAACTCGGATGAGTTAACCACGGAAATTGGGAAGAGTCTAATTCGTTACTTGTTCGCACAGGGACCCGTTGGTACAGTTGGTATGACGGACCGGGTTCAATTCTCGGTAGTGTATACGCACTGGGGATGAGTTCCAAATATACGACAAATGGGCCGTCCAGTGCTTGCTGCATTCTTTTGAGATTTCTTCTAATTTCTATCACTTGTATATCCTTGTTTGAAATATTTTAACTGTCTGGGATTCAATTCTCCGTAGTGGAAGCGATATATTGATTTTCCAAGCGTAGCTTAGATGTGGCACAAGGCAGAAATTGGGGAGTACCCAGTGAGGATCGAACTCACTACTCAGTCGTAATTGTTTTAGCGAGCCAAGCTTGCTAACCATTACACCGCCTCGAGGTGCCCAGTAGTGGAAGCGATATAGGAGGAAACGGCCTTCCAGTGCTTTCTGCATTTTTTTTAGATTTCTTTTAGACTTGATGAATTACTTAATTATAATTATCTCAAATCCTCCTAATTTCTCTCATATATATATATATATATATATATATATATATAGCTGAAACGAGAACGAGTCGAATATAAATTCCAACGTTCATAAGATTAATTTAAAAACAGGGCTCAATCCAATAGTAGAGCAATATTCCTTATTATAAGATATTACATTCAAACATGTAGAAAAACGCTACACAAATACACTCATATATTGATGTGTATAGTCCTGATGAGATGTGTTCATACACATCGAAACATGAGTGCAATTGTGTAGTGTTTTTCTACATGTTTGAATGTCATATCCTATAATAAAGTTTATATATATATATATATATATATATATATATATATATATGGCTGAAACGAGAACGAATCGAATATAAATTCCAACGTTCATAAGATTAATTTAAAAACAGGGCTCAATCCAATAGTAGAGCAATATTCCTTATTATAAGATATTAGAGTCAAACATGTAGAGCGGCAAATAGGGTAATTACCATTCGATCACCCTAATAATTCCTTCAACTTATTTCTATTGTCTTTTATGGTATCTCACGGACTGTCATTCTACGACGTCGAAGTGAGGCATGCAAAGGAAAAGGACCGACTTTAAATCTTAACTGTGATTTATTCTTTATATCTGATACATTCCGTTACGATAAAAAAAATGACACATAGGGGTACGATAAAAAGAATACAGTTGGTATGACGATTGCCTGACAACCTAACTGTCAGGGTTTCAATTCTCGGTAGTGGATGCGCACTGCTGATGAGTCCCAAATATAGGACGGAATAGCCGTCTAGTGCTTTCTGCATTCTGTTGAGATTTCTTCTAGACACGAAGAATTACTTAATTATAATTATCTCAAATCCTCCTAATTTCTATCACTTGTATATCCTTGCTTGAACCAGCGTTTAACTGTCCGGGGTTTATAGGAGGAAACGGCCGTCCAGTGCTTTCTGCATTCTTTTGAGATTTCTTCAAGACTCGATGAATTATTTAATTATGATTTATATATATATATATATATATATATATATATATATATATATATATATATAGGTACCTCCACGAAATGTAAACAAATCAGTATAGCTTGACAAGAAAGGCCTTAAATTTGACGAAAAAATTTTTTATCTGCTTAAGGATATATATCATTATTAAGAAGAAATACCGAAATATTTTTTGAGTATTTTTAAATTTTTTTTACTCATTCTTAGCATGTCCGAAATTTTAGTTAAAAATCTTGTTTTTTTTTTTCAGCAAAATTATCGAAAAAAAATCGATATCAGCCATATTTTTAAAATTTTTTAAACTAAGTTAAAATCCGAGTTTAAATTTCTTTTAAAAATAAATTATAGGTTGTTCAAAATTTTTTTAACGAAAATTATCTAATTTAAAGATTATTTAATATATTTCTAAGGAAACTTTTACTTACTTTCTTCGAAAAAAAATGTGGTTTAAAATAAAGGGAGGCGATCTTAACATCTTTCGCTATTGACAGGCAATGAGTGATGTCTTCTCATCACAAATCGTCAGCTAACGTGAGATCCGAATGATCATACGGAAGGACGTAAATGACGTCACGGTAGCCGCCTAAAGTCAATACATATCTGCTTGGTAAAACATTTCTATCCTAAGTAAAAATCATCACAAACATATCAATAGTTATTTTGTTACACTCTGCAGCCTATTTGCCCTGAAATAAATATTGAAAAATAACTTATGTCATCATCTGAACAAAATATCAAGGAAACTTTTGATCTGCACTCCATGAAACTAAGTATTTCCTGAAAGCAAAGAATGCTCTTTCATTTCTGAGTGAAATTGGTTGGTGAAATGAAAATGATTATAAAAATTTTTTTCTGGGCATAAAATATGAAAAAAAATAGTTAAAATTACTATATCTGAACATTAGAAACCAGTTTTTTTTTTTTTTTTGCATGTTTTTTATTTGAAATCAGCATTGAGGAAAACAGTGTTGAAATTAAGCCCCAAAAAATGACTTCGACATTGCTGGGTCAAGGGCCAGCCAGCCAACAATAACAAGTTGTCACCACCTTGTAAAAAAACCCAATTTTTTCTTTTTTTCTTTTTATAATTTAAGTTTGAGAAATGGCTTGATGTATTTTTGTTTTTTAACACATTTTGAGCAGGGTGATGACAATGAATTTTTATGAGCTGTAGACAGAATGTACCAAGGACTCGGAGGCAATACTGGATAGTTTGTTTGAATTCACAATGATCACCGAGATAGTTATATGTTGTTCTTTATGTCTAGAAATGAAACAAACTAATAAGGAGCAAAAAAAAAAAAAAAAAATTGTAAATTTATATAGTATTTTGATAAATAAATGATGACAAAAATTAAATAATATCAGCTATTGCTAGGTAATTTTCTTTTCTTTTTCTTATTTATATGAAAAATATGTAAATGAAATGAATTAAAATCTCAATGAAGACTATTAAAACTAAATCAAAAAATATAAAAAACGAAAAAGAAAAAAAAAATTGTCGAAAAATATCTGAGTGCGCCAAATTTCAGTGCTCGGTTGGATATGTTATCTTTCTTATTTCATAACAAAAAAAAATATACATGAATTAAAAAATCTATAAAAAGAATTTCACAAATTCAAGAAATATATTGAAAAAGTAGCTATATAAAAAAATTAAAAATAAATCAAATGGTACAGTATGAAAATGAATCGTAATTGAAAAATTGACAGACGGCTCACTGAAAGAAAAAAAGTGAAAGCTGTAAAACAACTTCAAAACATTGAAATTGCAATGAAATATGTAAAATGATAAATGAAATAAATGGTATTTTTAAAAATGTAGTAATGTTGATGGTGAAAATGGCTTAGGATGATGTTCAAATTTTTGTAATGAGTAAAAACCGCTAATTCAAAATGCACAACATTTGTCTCGCTAAGAATTTTTAACGCCATTTAAACTCAAGTCACATGACCTTTTATACTTTTGTTACCTCTCATACATTTTAATAACAACCGTTTTAACTTTTTTTTTTAAGACAAAATTACATTTTTTAAGTACGTGTGGAGTTCGGAGTAGTCAAAACGATACAATTTATAAAGCACTAAAACAAGATCTATATCATAAGGGCATTTAGAAAATCCGACGCGGCTTGTAAGTAATTTTAAAATATTTTACCAACTTAATGTAAAAAATGTATTATAGTTAAATAATTAAGAAATAACTGAATAAAAAATTTATTATTCATCGGAAAAATTTTTTGCTTTCAGAAAATATTGTCCATATTAATACAAACAACTAAAAGCAAATAAAAGCATTTGAAATTAAATAATATATTTGTTTTATTGAGTTTTGTATATTACAGTTCAAAGCTATTTTTCAGGTACAAGTGGAGTTATTACAAAAAAAACAAAACGTGATTTGCATTCTTCAAAGCCTTGTGCTTTTAACTATTGTAATAACTAAATCCGATGCGAGCGAATTTCTAGAGTTTTCATAAAATTAGTTATGGTGGGGGGATAATAAATATAAAAAAAATATTTCTGCCATGACTATAATAAAAAAAAACATATTTATAATAATTTCGATCATCTGTGAATACTTTCTGAAAGTTTCATTAAGATCCGACAATTATTTTCATTTTTGCAAGATTTCCAAAAATAATGTGTGTTATACAAAAAAAAAGTGATAAAAATTGTATATGTTATTTCACTGGTGACCGTGACACAAAGATAAACAAAGTTTTTTAATCAAAATTTAGAATATTCTAAAAAGAAGGAAAAATTTTTTAAAAATAATGAAAAAAAACTTTGTTCTTTCCTCTTCCACATAATATAAGCATTTAAAAGATAAAATTTTGTTTTCGTCAAGTTTGGCGTCTTTTTAATCATGCTTATGCCATTTTTTTAGCGATATCGTAGAGGTACCTATATATATATATATATATATATATATATATATATATATATATATATATATATATATATATATATATATATATATATATATATATATATATATGGTAGTTCATGCAATGTGGAAAGTTTATTTATAGACTACGCGTATATTAGGATATGTTCGTATGAATAGAGTATATATTCTTTGTAAGAAATCAGTTTATAGGAGATTTGGTTTGGTTTACTTTTTTACGGGATATCAACACCTCAATGGGTTATTTAATAACGATGAGATTTTTAGGGTAGGTTCGTATGAATAGAATATATATTTTTTGTAAGAAATCAGTTTGTAGGAGTTTTGGTTTGTTTAATTTTGTTTTACGGCATATCAACCTCAATGGGTTATTTAATGCCCAGAAGATTTTTAGGATAGGTTCGTATGAATAGAATATATATTCTTTGTAAGAAATCAGTTTGTAGGAGATTCGGATTGGTTTATTTTGTTTTACGGCATATCAACCTCAATGGGTTATTTAATGCAGACAATATTTTTAGGATAGGTTCGTATGAATAGAATATATATTCTTTGTAAAAAATCAGTTTGTAGCAGATTTGGTTTGGTTTATTTTGTTTTACGGCATATCAACCTCAATGGGTTATTTAATGCAGACAATATTTTTAGGATAGGTTCGTATGAATAGAATATATATTCTTTGTAAGAAATCAGTTTGTAGGAGATTTGGTTTGGTTTATTTTGTTTTACGGCATATCACCCTCAATGGGTTATTTCATGCCAACAAAACTTTTAGGATAGGTTCGTAGGAATAGAATATATATTATTTGTAAGAAATCAGTTTGTAGGAGTTTTTGTTTGTTTAATTTTGTTTTACGGCATATCAACCTCAATGGGTTATTTAATGCCGACAAGATTTTTAGGATAGGTTCGTATGAATAGAATATATATTCTTTGTAAGAAATCAGTTTGTAGGAGATTCGGTTTGGTTTATTTTGTTTTACGGCATATCAACCTCAATGGGTTATTTAAGGCCGACAAGATTTTTAGGATAAGTTCGTATGAATAGAATATATATTCTTTGTAAGAAATCAGTTTGTAGGAGATTCGGTTTGGTTTATTTTGTTTTACGGCATATCAACCTCAATGGGTTATTTAATGCAGACAATATTTTTAGGATAGGTTCGTATGAATAGAATATATATTCTTTGTAAGAAATCAGTTTGTAGGAGATTTGGTTTCGTTTATTTTGTTTTACGGCATATCAACCTCAATGGGTTATTTAATGCAGACAATATTTTTAGAATAGGTTCGTATGAATAGAATATATATTCTTTGTAAGAAATCAGTTTCTAGGAGATTTGGTTTGGTTTATTTTGTTTTACGGCATATCAACCTCAATGCGTTATTTAATGGCGACAAGATTTTTAGGGTAGGTTCGTATGAATAGAATATATATTCTTTGTAAGAAATCAGTTTGTAGCAGATTTGGTTTCTTTTATTTTATTTTAGGGCATATCAACCTCAATGTGTTATTTAATGCCGACAAGATGTTTAAGAAAGGTTCGTATGAATAGAATATATATTTTTTGTAAGAAATCAGTTTGTAGGAGATTTGATATGGTTTATTTTGTTTTACGGCATATCACCCTCAATGGGTTATTTCATGCCAACAAAACTTTTAGGATAGGTTCGTAGGAATAGAATATATATTCTTTGTAAGAAATCAGTTTGTAGGAGTTTTGGTTTGTTTAATTTTGTTTTACGGCATATCAACCTCAATGGGTTATTTAATGCCGACAAGATTTTTAGGATAGGTTCGTATGAATAGAATATATATTCTTTGTAAGAAATCAGTTTGTAGGAGATTCGGTTTGGTTTATTTTGTTTTACGGCATATCAACCTCAATGGGTTATTTAAGGCCGACAAGATTTTTAGGATAGGTTCGTATGAATAGAATATATATTCTTTGTAAGAAATCAGTTTGTAGGAGATTCGGTTTGGTTTATTTTGTTTTACGGCATATCAACCTCAATGGGTTATTTAATGCAGACAATATTTTTAGGATAGGTTCGTATGAATAGAATATATATTCTTTGTAAGAAATCAGTTTGTAGGAGATTTGGTTTGGTTTATTTTGTTTTACGGCATATCAACCTCAATGGGTTATTTAATGCAGACAATATTTTTAGGAGTGGTTCGTATGAATAGAATATGTATTCTTTGTAAGAAATCAGTTTGTAGCAGATTTGGTTTGGTTTATTTTGTTTTACGGCATATCAACCTCAATGGTTTATTTAATGCAGACAATATTTTTAGGATAGGTTCGTATGAATAGAATATATATTCTTTGTAAGAAATCAGTTTGTAGGAGATTTGGTTTGGTTTCTTTTGTTTTACGGCATATCAACCTAAATGGTTTATTTAATGCAGACAATATTTTTAGGATAGGTTCGTATGAATAGAATATATATTCTTTGTAAGAAATCAGTTTGTAGCAGATTTGGTTTGGTTTATTTTGTTTTACGGCATATCAACCTCAATGGGTTATTTAATGCAGACAATATTTTTAGAATAGGTTCGTATGAATAGAATATATATTCTTTGTAAGAAATCAGTTTGTAGGAGATTCGGTTTGGTTTATTTTGTTTTACGGCATATCAACCTCAATGGGTTATTTCAGGCCGACAAGATTTTTAGGATAGGTTCGTGTGAATAGAATATATATTCTTTGTAAGAAATCAGTTTGTAGGAGATTCGATTTGTTTTATTTTGTTTTACGGCATATCAACCTCAATGGGTTATTTAATGCAGACAATATTTTTAGGATAGGTTCGTATGAATAGAATATATATTCTTTGTAAGAAATGAGTTTGTAGGAGATTTGGTTTGGTTTATTTTGTTTTACGGCATATCAACCTAAATGGTTTATTTAATGCAGACAATATTTTTAGGATAGGTTCGTATGAATAGAATATATATTCTTTGTAAGAAATCAGTTTGTAGGAGATTCGGTTTGGTTTATTTTGTTTTACGGCATATCAACCTCAATGGGTTATTTAATGGCGACAAGATTTTTAGGGTAGGTTCGTATGAATAGAATATATATTTTTTGTAAGAAATCAGTTTGTAGCAGATTTGGTTTGGTTTATTTTGTTTTACGGCATATCAACCTCAATGGGTTATTTAATGGCGACAATATTTTTATGATAGGTTCGTAGGAATAGAATACATATTCTTTGTAAGAAATCAGTTTGTAGGAGTTTTGGTTTGTTTAATTTTGTTTTACGGCATATCAACCTCAATGGGTTATTTAATGCCGACAAGATTTTTAGGATAGGTTCGTATGAATAGAATATATATTCTTTGTAAGAAATCAGTTTGTAGGATATTCGGTTTGGTTTATTTTGTTTTACGGCATATCAACCTCAATGGGTTATTTCAGGCCGACAAGATTTTTAGGATAGGTTCGTGTGAATAGAATATATATTCTTTGTAAGAAATCAGTTTGTAGGAGATTCGATTTGTTTTATTTGGTTTTACGGCATATCAACCTCAATGGGTTATTTAATGCAGACAATATTTTTAGGATAGGTTCGTATGAATAGAATATGTATTCTTTGTAAGAAATCAGTTTGTAGCAGATTTGGTTTGGTTTATTTTGTTTTACGGCATATCAACCTCAATGGGTTGTTTAATGCAGACAATATTTTTAGGATCGGTTCGTATGAATAGAATATATATTCTTTGTAAGAAATCAGTTTGTAGGAGATTCGATTTGTTTTATTTTGTTTTACGGCATATCAACCTCAATGGGTTATTTAATGCAGACAAAATTTTTAGGATAGGTTCGTATGAATAGAATATATATTCTTTGTAAGAAATCAGTTTGTAGGAGATTTGGTTTGGTTTATTTTGTTTTACGGCATATCAACCTCAGTGGGTTATTTAATGCAGACAATATTTTTAGGATAGGTTCGTATAAATAGAATATATATTCTTTGTAAGAAATCAGTTTGTAGGAGATTCGGTTTGGTTTATTTTGTTTTACGGCATATCAACCTCAATGGGTTATTTAATGCAGACAATATTTTTAGGATAGGTTCGTATGAATAGAATATATATTCTTTGTAAGAAATCAGTTTGTAGGAGATTTGGTTTGGTTTATTTTATTTTACGGCATATCAACCTCAATGGGTTATTTAATGCAGACAATATTTTTAGGATAGGTTCGTATGAATAGAATATATATTCTTTGTAAGAAATCAGTTTGTAGCAGATTTGGTTTGGTTTATTTTCTTTTACGGCATATCAACCTCAATGGGTTATTTAATGCAGACAATATTTTTAGGATAGGTTCGTATGAATAGAATATATATTCTTTGTAAGAAATCAGTTTTAGTAGATTTGGTTTGGTTTATTTTGTTTTACGGCCTATCACCCTCAATGGGTTATTTCATGCCAACAAAACTTTTAGGATAGGTTCGTAGGAATAGAATATATATTCTTTGTAAGAAATCAGTTTGTAGGAGTTTTGGTTTGTTTAATTTTGTTTTACGGCATATCAACCTCAATGGGTTATTTAATGCCGACAAGATTTTTAGGATAGGTTCGTATGAATAGAATATATATTCTTTGTAAGAAATCAGTTTGTAGGAGATTCGGTTTGGTTTATTTTGTTTTACGGCATATCAATCTCAATGGGTTATTTAAGGCCGACAAGATTTTTAGGATAAGTTCTTATGAATAGAATATATATTCTTTGTAAGAAATCAGTTTGTAGGAGATTCGGTTTGGTTTATTTTGTTTTACGGCATATCAACCTCAATGGGTTATTTAATGCAGACAATATTTTTAGGATAGGTTCGTATGAATAGAATATATATTCTTTGTAAGAAATCAGTTTGTAGGAGATTTGGTTTGGTTTATTTTATTTTACGGCATATCAACCTCAATGGGTTATTTAATGCAGACAATATTTTTAGGATAGGTTCGTATGAATAGAATATATATTCTTTGTAAGAAATCATTTTGTAGCAGATTTGGTTTGGTTTATTTTGTTTTACGGCATATCAACCTCAATGGCTTATTTAATGCAGACAATATTTTTAGGATAGGTTCGTATGAATAGAATATATATTCTTTGTAAGAAATCAGTTTGTAGGAGTTCTGGTTTGTTTAATTTTGTTTTACGGCATATCAACCTCAATGGGTTATTTAATGCCGACAAGATTTTTAGGATAGGTTCGTATGAATAGAATATATATTCTTTGTAAGAAATCAGTTTGTAGGAGATTCGGTTTGGTTTATTTTGTATTACGGCATATCAACCTCAATGGGTTATTTAAGGCCGACAAGATTTTTAGGATAAGTTCGTATGAATAGAATATATATTTTTGTAAGAAATCAGTTTGTAGGAGATTCGGTTTGGTTTATTTTGTTTTACGGCATATCAACCTCAATGGGTTATTTAATGCAGACAATATTTTTAGGATAGGTTCGTATTAATAGAATATATATTCTTTGTAAGAAATCAGTTTGTAGGAGATTTGGTTTGGTTTATTTTGTTTTACGGCATCTCAACCTCACTGGGTTATTTAATGCGGACAATATTTTTAGGATAGGTTCGTATGAATAGAATATATATTCTTTGTAAGAAATCAGTTTGTAGCAGATTTGTTTTGGTTTATTTTGTTTTACGGCATATCAACCTCAATGGGTTATTTAATGCAGACAATATTTTTAGGATAGGTTCGTATGAATAGAATATATATTCTTTGTAAGAAATCAGTTTGTAGGAGAGTTGGTTTGGTTTATTTTGTTTTACGGCATATCAACCTCAATGGGTTATTTAATGCAGACAATATTTTTAGGAGAGGTTCGTATGAATAGAATATATATTCTTTGTAAGAAATCAGTTTGTAGGAGATTTGGTTTGGTTTATTTTGTTTTACGGCATATCACCCTCAATGGGTTATTTCATGCCAAAAAAACTTTTAGGATAGGTTCGTAGGAATAGAATATATATTCTTTGTAAGAAATCAGTTTTTAGGAGTTTTGGTTTGTTTAATTTTGTTTTACGGCATATCAACCTCAATGGGTTATTTAATGCCGACAAGATTTTTAGGATAGGTTCGTATGAATAGAATATATATTCTTTGTAAGAAATCAGTTTGTAGGAGATTCGGTTTGGTTTATTTTGTATTACGGCATATCAACCTCAATGGGTTATTTAAGGCCGACAAGATTTTTAGGATAAGTTCGTATGAATAGAATATATATTCTTTGTAAGAAATCAGTTTGTAGGAGAGTTGGTTTGGTTTATTTTGTTTTACGGCATATCAACCTCAATGGGTTATTTAATGCAGACAATATTTTTAGGATAGGTTCGTATGAATAGAATATATATTCTTTGTAAGAAATCAGTTTGTAGCAGATTTGGTTTGGTTTATTTTGTTTTACGGCATATCAACCTCAATGGGTTATTTAATGCAGACAATATTTTTAGAATAGGTTCGTATGAATAGAATATATATTCTTTGTAAGAAATCAGTTTGTAGGAGATATGGTTTGGTTTATTTTGTTTTACGGCATATCAACCTCAATGGGTTATTTAATGGCGACAAGATTTTTAGGGTAGGTTCGTATGAATAGAATATATATTCTTTGTAAGAAATCAGTTTGTAGCAGATTTGCTTTGGTTTATTTTGTTTTACGGCATATAACCCTCAATGGGTTATTTCATGCCAACAAAATTTTTGGGATAGGTTCGTATGAATAGAATATATATTTTTTGTAAGAAATCAGTTTGTAGGAGTTTTGGTTTCCTTTATTTTATTTTAGGGCATACCAACCTCAATGTGTTATTTAATGCCGACAAGATTTTTAGGATAGGTTCGTATGAATAGAATATATCTTTTTTGTAAGAAATCAGTTTTAAGGAGATTTGGTTTGGTTTATTTTGTTTTACGGCATATCACCCTCAATGGGTTATTTCATGCCAACAAAACTTTTAGGATAGGTTCGTAGGAATAGAATATATATTCTTTGTAAGAAATAAGTTTGTAGCAGATTTGGTTTGGTTTATTTTGTTTTACGGCATATCAACACCACAATGGGTTATTTAATGCCGACAAGATTTTTAGGATAGGTTCGTATGAATAGAATATATATTCTTTGTAAGAAATCAGTTTGTAGGAGATTTGGTTTGGTTTATTTTGTTTTACGGCATATCAACACCTCAATGGGTTATTTAATGCCGACAAGATTTTTAGGATAGCTTCGTATGAATAGAATATATATTCTTTGTAAGAAATCAGTTTGTAGCAGATTTGGTTTGGTTTATTTTGTTTTACGGCATATCAACACCTCAATGGGTTATTTAATGCCGACAAGATTTTTAGGATAGCTTCGTATGAATAGAATATATATTCTTTGTAAGAAATCAGTTTGTAGGAGATTTGGTTTCGTTTATTTTGTTTTACGGCATATCAACACCTCAATGGGTTATTTAATGCCAACAAGATTTTTAGGATAGGTTCGTATAAATAGAATATATATTCTTTGTAAGAAATAAGTTTGTAGCAGATTTGGTTTGGTTTATTTTGTTTTACGGCATATCAACACCTCAATGGGTTATTTAATGCCGACAAGATTTTTAGGATAGCTTCGTATGAATAGAATATATATTCTTTGTAAGAAATCAGTTTGTAGGAGATTTGGTTTGGTTTATTTTGTTTTACGGCATATCAACACCTCAATGGGTTATTTAATGCCAACAAGATTTTTAGGATAGGTTCGTATAAATAGAATATATATTCTTTGTAAGAAATAAGTTTGTAGCAGATTTGGTTTGGTTTATTTTGTTTTACGGCATATCAACACCTCAATGGGTTATTTAATGCCGACAAGATTTTTAGGATAGCTTCGTATGAATAGAATATATATTCTTTGTAAGAAATCAGTTTGTAGGAGATTTGGTTTGGTTTATTTTGTTTTACGGCATATCAACACATCAATGGGTTATTTAATGCCAACAAGATTTTTAGGATAGGTTCGTATAAATAGAATATATATTCTTTGTAAGAAATAAGTTTGTAGCAGATTTGGTTTGGTTTATTTTGTTTTACGGCATATCAACACCTCAATGGGTTATTTAATGCCGACAAGATTTTTAGGATAGCTTCGTATGAATAGAATATATATTCTTTGTAAGAAATCAGTTTGTAGCAGATTTGGTTTGGTTTATTTTGTTTTACGGCATACCAACACCTCAATGGGTTATTTAATGCCAACAAGATTTTTAGGATAGGTTCGTATTAATAGAATATATATTCTTTGTAAGAAATAAGTTTGTAGGAGATTTGGTTTGGTTTATTTTGTTTTACGGCATATCAACACCTCAATGGGTTATTTAATGCCAACAAGATTTTTAGGATAGGTTCGTATAAATAGAATATATATTCTTTGTAAGAAATAAGTTTGTAGCAGATTTGGTTTGGTTTATTTTGTTTTACGGCATATCAACACCTCAATGGGTTATTTAATGCCGACAAGATTTTTAGGATAGCTTCGTATGAATAGAATATATATTCTTTGTAAGAAATCAGTTTGTAGGAGATTTGGTTTGGTTTATTTTGTTTTACGGCATATCAACACCTCAATGGGTTATTTAATGCCAACAAGATTTTTAGGATAGGTTCGTATTAATAGAATATATATTCTTTGTAAGAAATAAGTTTGTAGCAGATTTGGTTTGGTTTATTTTGTTTTACGGCATATCAACACCTCAATGGGTTATTTAATGCCGACAAGATTTTTAGGATAGCTTCGTATGAATAGAATATATATTCTTTGTAAGAAATCAGTTTGTAGCAGATTTGGTTTGGTTTATTTTGTTTTACGGCATATCAACACCTCAATGGGTTATTTAATGCCAACAAGATTTTTAGGATAGGTTCGTATAAATAGAATATATATTCTTTGTAAGAAATAAGTTTGTAGCAGATTTGGTTTGGTTTATTTTGTTTTACGGCATATCAACACCTCAATGGGTTATTTAATGCCGACAAGATTTTTAGGATAGCTTCGTATGAATAGAATATATATTCTTTGTAAGAAATCAGTTTGTAGCAGATTTGGTTTGGTTTATTTTGTTTACGGCATATCAACACCTCAATGGGTTATTTAATGCCAACAAGATTTTTAGGATAGGTTCGTATTAATAGAATATATATTCTTTGTAAGAAATAAGTTTGTAGCAGATTTGGTTTGGTTTATTTTGTTTTACGGCATATCAACACCTCAATGGGTTATTTAATGCCGACAAGATTTTTAGGATAGCTTCGTATGAATAGAATATATATTCTTTGTAAGAAATCAGTTTGTAGGAGATTTGGTTTGGTTTATTTTGTTTTACGGCATATCAACACCTCAATGGGTTATTTAATGCCAACAAGATTTTTAGGATAGGTTCGTATAAATAGAATATATATTCTTTGTAAGAAATAAGTTTGTAGCAGATTTGGTTTGGTTTATTTTGTTTTACGGCATATCAACACCTCAATGGGTTATTTAATGCCGACAAGATTTTTAGGATAGCTTCGTATGAATAGAATATATATTCTTTGTAAGAAATCAGTTTGTAGCAGATTTGGTTTGGTTTATTTTGTTTTACGGCATATCAACACCTCAATGGGTTATTTAATGCCGACAAGATTTTTAGGATAGGTTCGTATGAATAGAATATATATTCTTTGTAAGAAATCAGTTTGTAGCAGATTTGGTTTGGTTTATTTTGTTTTACGGCATATCAACACCTCAATGGGTTATTTAATGCCGACAAGATTTTTAGGATAGGTTCGTATGAATAGAATATATATTCTTTGTAAGAAATCAGTTTGTAGGAGATTTGGTTTGGTTTATTTTGTTTTACGGCATATCAACACCTCAATGGGTTATTTAATGCCGACAAGATGTTTTATTGCTTGTAGTATTTTTCTCATATGCATTGCTAGTAATATTTTTGCTTAAAAAATGTATTTGCTGGTAATATTTCTTTCTTCAATAATGTACAGCTGGTTATATTTTTTTCTTAAAAAATGCATTACTGATAATAATTTTCCTCAAAAATGTATTGCTGGTGTTAAAATCTATTTTTACACTTTCATAGGTGTTTTGACACCAGTTTGGGGGTTAACTATTTGCCCGTAGCTAGGAATCTTAAAGGTGCTACCACTCCGGTTCAGGGAGTATCTGGGAACACCACCAATAAAGATGTGGTCCCAACACTCATCAAATCTTCCTGATCAGAGGCCTTGCTGTCGGATGTAGTTTATCGTCTTACCCAGGACACGAATGTAGTTTATCGTCATACGCAGGATTTTTTGAAGATCAGAAGAGTCGGGAGAGAATACAATGAATAAAATGAGAGTTAAATTATTTTATTCCGACCAGAAGACGCCGGCCTAACAGACAAATATTAAGTATTTACTATTAACACACACACGCACACACACAAATTTCTTTCATTTTGACTCGATGAATCCTATCTAACGAAGGCGAAACGCGTAGTCTATAAAACAGTTTTCCACTTTATCATGTATGGTTGTTCCTTGTCATGGTTTACGGCTTATTTGTCTCAGTGATTCCAGAAACATAGCAGTCTGGAGTTCCAACTCCTGTAGGGCCATACATCTCGGTAAGGTCGAAGAGAAATGACCAATATGAACCCGACCATCGGCGCAAATAACAAAGATCTACACGATCTCAACAGCGAAACCAGCGGAAGAGGGCGGCGCTGGTCAAACTGACGCAAACAAAGCGGATCTTGACCGACCAAGCATCCGACAGGTTTACCAGATCTCGTCTGTCTCGATCCCCTTTGATCCTCGAGGGCGGCAATTATGTTCAAGTGTGTCGGCTTCACCGTCGCAGCAGAGTTGTCCACCAAAATCAAATTCACGCGAATGGCCTCGTCAAACTCTCTTTGATTCACAGCCATCTACGCCACCGCAACCAGGGTTAGAGAAAGGGAATAGGGAGAGATTATATATATACAGTGTAACCCGGATATAAGAGACCCGGATATAAGAGAAACCCGGATATAAGAGAGACTTTCTCTGTCCCAAATTAGAGCCATACTTACCTAAATAAATGTAGACCAAACCCGGATATAAGAGAAACACGGATATAAGAGACTTCTCCTCCGGTCCCGACAACTCTCTTATATCCGGGTTACACTGTATATATATATATATATATATATATATATATATATATATATATATATATAAATATATATATATATATATATATATATATATATGCACATTTCATTAAAAACGACTGACAAGGTGTTTTTATTTAGATTTTTTATACAATTTCTCATGTTATCTAATAACGGAAGCCTTATTAATAAAAACAAACCAACACTTAATAATATAAACTTTGAACATGGACATAATATCTTGGCCGTGTTTTGAAACAAAAAATGAAACATTTTATAAAACATACATATAGCAAACTATTTCTATTTTCTAACAGTTAAAATATAATCCTTGAAAATGGCTAAATGTATAGCCGAAAGCGCTCGGATAAAAAGAACATTCGGACAGATTTTATATAATTTATCATCCGAAAAGAAAAACATTATTAGATCGCATGAGAAATTGTATAAAAAACTAAATAAAAGCACCTTGTCTGTCGTTTTTAATGAAATGTGCATGAAAGAAGGATTGACAATTGACAAAAATTATTAATAAATTAATAACACCATATCTACCTAATAAATATAATATTAACTCTACTCATGAGTTAATAAAAACCTTACGTACTCATAAACCGAATAATGGAATACTAGCTTCCCTTGACGTGGAAAGTCTACTTACTAACGTCCCCGTCATTGAAACTATTGATATAATTACGTTTATTTAGTTTGTAAAAAATGTAGCAACATGATCCGCTACAAGACAATTGGCAAATGTTTTTTTGTTTAAATTTGACTAAAGAATTTTGACCCTGAAGATGAACAATGATGTTCGAAGTACTAGATTATCGTACGGACAATATTTATTTCGATATCATTTTCAAATAAAAAGTCTCATTAGAAAATATGAGAAAATTCAAAAGAAAATATGCAGGGCGATGTTGTCTTAAACATTCAACACAACATGTTTAATATATATATATATATATATATATATATATATATATATATATATATATATATATATAAAGTGAACATAGAAGTCAGCACTTAGAGGCGACAGTCTGTTTCATGCTAGTGCAATCGTCTGATATTGAGCACTTTATCCCATAAATATAGCCCACTTTAAGACTATATTTATTCATATATATATATATATATATATATATATATATATATATATATATATATATATATATATATGTATACAAAGAAATAATCACGCATAGAATCAATCAGCAATCAATAGCGTTGCGACTTCGCACGTTCCGATATTGTATACAACCGTCAATAATAGCACATTCTTAAAAACAAAACATCTTTCGGTCTACAAACAATTATTTCTTCTCTAAGTCTTAATTTTAATGTGAAAAATATCCCTGAGGATGAATATAGGATTATTCGAAAGTACTCGCATTTTTAAAAAATATAAACTGAAAACAACTGACAACAGTTTTGTGAATGAGGATCACATCATTCTATGGATTAACAGTATTTTAATGCATACAATATATTCTACTAGCGATGGGATATCGCCAATAATCGCATTAATATTGCTGATTGATTCTATGCGTGATTATTTCTTTGTATATATATATATATATATATATATATATATATATATATATATATATATATATATATATGCCCAATTATAGGATTGATGTATACGGAATAAATTCCAATAAGCAACAGTTACTATTCTTAAAAGAGTGCTCAATACTGAGAAAGCAAATATAATTATTTATTTGAAAATTATAACATAAATATGTTACAAAATCACTACAAAAATAGCCATTATGTTTCAACACCTCTGGTGTCTTATCAAGTGATGATATCATGTCTCTTCAGGCGATATTAGACTACTGGCGAATGAAAGACCTTTTCTATCTTTATGTATATATATATATATATATATATATATATATATATATATATATATATATATATATATATACCCAAGTTTAGGATTGGTATATACGGAGTGAAATCCAATAACCAACAATTAATATTCTTTAAAGAGTGCTCAATACAGAGTAGAGCAGATATAATTATTTATTTGAATATTACAACATAAATATGTTATAAAATCACGACAAAAGTAGCCATTTTGTTTCAACACTTCTTGTGTCTTGTCAAGTGATAATATAGAATATAGAATAAATGGTTTTAAAAGTTTCAAATTAATCAACGATCCTTAGCTAAGAGTAAACGCTGTTACATAAGCTAGAGTGGCCAATCAAAAAACAAGTATAGGATGATTCGAAAAATTTGACAACTAAGCAAGGTTATCATAGATATTAAAAGATTTATAAAATTTGAAATTAAAATTAAAAGTAAAAAATTAAAAAATTAAAATTACCCATTTAGAAATCTAAATCAGATCTCTATTAAGTTTTAAATTGTAGGAGAAAAAATATAAAAATAAAAATAAAAGATATATATGCTATTTAATTTATATTTTCATTGAAATTAAGTTGAAAGTTGTATTCAGAATCCCAGACAGAGATGTATACATTTTTCGTTTCATTTCAACATGTTAGTCGCCTCTCACGTGAAATCATTCGAACAACGGCATGTTAAGCGCTCGGACGTATTTAGATATATACACACACATACAAAAAAGCAAACCACACATAGGCAAATGCACTATACTTATACATACACATCGATACACACAGGCACATACATCTACATTCAATATGATCTAGACGGTCAAATGTCGAAGCTATTCGTGGCTTAATATGTTATTAAACGAATTTAAACTTGAAAAATAGCTAAACCGGTCAAATATACATAGATAAAATTTAAACAAATAACTATATATAAATATATATATATATATATATACATACATATATATATATATATATATATATATATATATACATATATATATATATATATATATATATATATATATATACACACACATACACATATATATACATATATACATTTTTAAAACATATAGTTTTCGACACATTTACAGACAAAAGTAAATAACCACCTCCACATATAATTGAACACTCGCACATCCGCATGTAAATTAATACATGCACCCGCATAGACACATATAAGGATAATAGGTACGCATATACAGACCTACGTACATAAACATACACATAGATAAGCACATATAAATATATTGACCCATACGTCGACGCAGAAAAGTAAATAAGGAAAGTGAAGAAATACATATAAAGATGCAACTATATACAAGCACACACATACATACATACACATCTAGATGTACATACATAAGCACGCATGCATATATGCATATAAACTAAATATATACATAGACATTTACAAATACAAGTGTATACATGAAAAATTAAACAAACGTAAATTAAAACGACATGAGTATAAAAATGCATATACACATCCGCTAGTACATATATATACACACATACATACGCAACTCCACATAGATATATACACATATATCTCTACAGACATACATATACATACATACATACACACATACAAACATACATATTCACAAATATATATACGCATATATACATATACATATACATATATATATATATCTATATATATATATATATAAACACATATACACACATACATACACACACATACACATATACGCACACACACATACATATACAAACACATATACATATATACATAAACATATAGACACATGCATAAAAAAGGAAAAAGAAATAAGCATACATAGACCAACTTATATTCTAATAATATTCCAACAACATTATGATAAAATATATTAAAAGTTAAACATAATTTAAGAAAAGAACAACGGTCTGTAAGCAATTAAAGGTACTTTATCAACAAAAGTAGATTTTAGTTTGTATCTATGATACACTCCAAGACACTAAAGCCTACATACAAATACACATACAATGACACACCAACATATATATATAAATATCTAATCATATATAAATACCCATATCGCCACATCCAGATAAACAATACACAAACAGTCGAGCGCAACCATATAAACACCCACACATACATATAAATATACACCTATATACATACACATATACATAAACATATACATATTTAAACATACATATATATACATATATATGCATATATAAACCTATACATACACATAGAAACATACATACTACATATACATACATATATGCACACTCACACATACATATACATACACATGCAATATGCATACACATATCTACACTCACACAAGTACACATAAATATCCCTATATACCCATACATATACTCACACATTTAGTGGTAGACACTTACCAGAATTTACTCCCTTACTCATACACATAAACAGGTTAACCTATGATAGAAGCCAATATACACAACCATATACCTTCATAAAAAAAAAAAAAAAATACATATATATACCCCTATATACACATATACATATCCTACAGTAGAAATAACTCTACATAACATACAAATATATACATCTAAATACAGACACGTATGATACTTTGTAAGTACCCAGTACACATTCATATCGATAAGGCGACTATCATGCTAAAAAGGTAATAGTCTATTAAGTTTAATTTATCATTATCATAGAAAGTATATGATTTCTATACTAAGTTAAATTTAAGACGATGCTTACAGTTAACTGTTAGTTCATATCTTTGATTTAAAAGATCAGTCTTATTTTTAAATCTAATTATTTCAAGTTTCTCGTTAAGGCATAAGTAACACGGGCATATAGTGAGTTACATGTCCGGGCCTTTCTAATTAATTTCCATTTAACCTTAGGTGTTTTATTTTTCTCTTTTAGACTCCAAAAGTATTTGGATAATGAAGTCATATATTTATAGTTACTATTATTAAAAGATTGCAGATGACCCCGCCAGCGTTCCTTGAATGTTCTCATGATGTAACCTATGTAGAATTTCTTTATATTTGGATTTTCTAGTGTTGATATAGTACTGAGATAAACTACAGAGCTAGTTAAACAGTTATTATTTAGTGGACAATTATTGGGATTCCTGCAGTTACATGATTTATTATTTGTGTCATTTTGCTTAATGTTGCTTTGTGCAACCTTGTGGGTTGTCAGGCTCTCCGAATTTATATACTTGCTGAATATACTATTGTTATGTTTTTTAATTATTTTTCTAGGTTATCAGCACAACTATAGCTTAACTTAAGAGTATTAGAGTTAAATATTTTACTGAGTGAGTTGGTTCCAGATTTGGGGAAATGTTTTTTAATGAGGTTTAGAAACAGGTGCCCCAATTTAGTTTTAACCATAATGTTAAAAGGGGGAGTATACCATATGATTTTTCTAGATCTCTTTCTACCATTATTGTTGCTATTTATAGGGCTTTTATATTGAATATTAATATTTTTATATCCACTATTTTTAAGTGCGGAATTGTAAAGGTCTCTATGCTTATTAAAAATATCACTGTTTGAAGAGTTGTTACTGATCCTACATTCAATAGAATAGGGTATGTGTTTGATGATTGCAGGGGGGTGGTTAGAATTTGGATGAACGTATATTTGATTGGAATTAACTTTTACATATGGTTGGTATGTGTTGCTAGTGAGGTCTAGGGTGACGTCTAGGAAGTCTACTCGTTTAACATTAGTGGAAACTATTACTCTGAGACCTAGATCCTTAAATACCTTATGTATCATTTTTCTAATACGATCTACTTTAATTTTAGTGGAATTCCTAACTACTAATAACCCGTCGTCCCTATATAATCCTACACTATCAGAATCTAGGCAATCAAATGCACTTAAATTATACAAAAGAAATAATCCAACAAGATCAGAAGCTTCAGCAGAATCCAGAGAACCCATTGAAATGTCAAATTTTTCGTTACAGGACTTTTTGGTCCACTGTTCATCTTTGTAGATTAGAACCGAATTTCGGCACTCCATGATGGTATTCACTTCTCTTTCAGAAATGTTGGAGTATTCCCGAGCGAAATCCAGGGCACAAGTGAACAGATTTTTGGATATAGATGGATAATAGTCTGTAATGTCAAACTGTATGAAGGTACATTTATCCTTAAATCCGATGTTGGTAAACCAGTTGATGACATCCGCAGTGTTAATCCAATGTAGTAGTCCGAGGGTTTTCTTTATGGAGTGGTTGGTTCTTTCTAAGATGTTCTTACTAATCCTGCCGATTTCCGGTCTAGTTGGGTTTATAATCCTAGTTGATGGCTTAGATCTGAAATCGGGTTTGTGATCTTTTAATAAAATATAGGCTTCTTTAGATTGTAATTTACTAACTCGATCACTTATCTTTAGTTTATCAGTAATTGATTTGCTGATAGAGTTAATTTTATCAATTTGGTTAAAATTGTCCGTATTAATTTTTTTGTAACTACTGGTTAGACTATTTGTTACTAATTTGTCATAATTCCTAGGGGATAATTTATAAAAGTTGGCAGTCTTATCAGATTTAACATATAGGTCTTCTGATTTATTGATGTCTTTGACAATGATATCCAGATTTTTTTGGAAACAATTCTTGAATTTGTAGAAGGTTAATCCCTTGATGATATCTAATAGATCATTCTCGAAACCCAATAGATCCTTTATTATGGGTGCAGTTTTGAGACTTTTAAAACCATAGTTCTCTTGTTCATATAGTTGTTCCTTATTCTGAAGGAAGAAGAAAGCCTTCCATCTCATTCTCCTTATGAAGTTTTCGGTTTGCTGAGTCAAATGGACGAAATAATCCCTTTTGTTTGTGGTGGGAATGTTCTTCAGTGATAATTCGAAATCGATTTTATCCATATTAAGAATATAATAGATAGTGCTCGACAGTAATAGGAGCTAATATCCAAGTTTAGGATTGGTATATACGGAGTGAAATCCAATAACCAACGTTTACTCTTAGCTAAGGATCGTTGATTAATTTGAAACTTTTAAAACCATTTATTCTATATTCTATATTATCACTTGACAAGACACAAGAAGTGTTGAAACAAAATGGCTACTTTTGTCGTGATTTTATAACATATTTATGTTGTAATATTCAAATAAATGATTATATATATATATATATATATATATAATTAAATTGTTATATTATGATATTGTTAAATATAACAGGCAATGAATGTTTATTATGTTTGATTATGAGCCGTCTAAACTTCGTATGTTTGCATTATTTTCGGGTGAAATACACTAAACACACACATACACACACACACACACACACATATATATATATATATATATATATATATATATATATATATATATATATATATATATATATATATATATTTATAGGCTTAGGTAAATGAATTAACTAGATATTAGCAACCGTATATGCGTGTGCTGGCTCTTCCTCCAAACCTTCTGTAACCCCTTGCGTGTTTGTGGCTTCCAGCCTTGCTTGGGGTGAAAAGCTTAAAAAATATTTTTTTTTAATATCTATTTCTCTCAGATTTGCCTCGCTGTATAGGTGGGATAATTCCGATAATAAGACTCATCCCTGTCTTATAGCCCTTTCTGTCTTTGTATATCTGCTGAAATCATTTCCTATTCATATGCAAGTGGTTTACTAGTAAAGGTTCTTTGATTATTCTAATATCCTTCCTGGGAAATTCTAACAGATCTTTGTGGCGTACTTTATCGAATGTCTTTGCGTAATCTATAAAGCACAGGTAAACATCCTTCTGCATTTGTATTGCTCTTTCTGATTTTAACCCGAGCATAAATATTGCATTCCTTGTTCCAGTGTCTTTGGCGAACCCGCACTGTTCTTGTCCTATGTCCGGTTTTATTCCGCTGTGCGCTTTATTCATCAGAATTCGGATGATGAGTTTTGTTATATGGCTCATTAGGCTATGTGTCTGATGGAGTTCACATTCATTTGCACCGTGTTTCTTAGATAGAGCTATGAAAATAGATCTAATGCCTTCCGCTTTGTCGCCACTGTTGTAGATTTAATTTATTATTTCTGTGATCTTGTATATGCCGAAATCATCTAAGGGTCTTTGTTACGATTTTGTCTGGCCCTGCCACTTTGTTTCTGTTCAGTTTGGCCAGTGATACTTCCACTTCTGTTTTTAATTTTTTCCGGCCAGTCAATATTTCTGTGTATTACCGGCTGTTATCTTTCTTAGTGGAAGACTTCTCCGATGTATTCGTGCTATCTATCAAATATTTTTTTCTTTCTCTAATATTATTGTTCCCTCCTTGGGTTTTATGCATCATGTTGATGAGGGCATGCCCTGTTAAATCACTTAATTTTTATGCATATTTTCTTTATTTAAGATACTCACTCTTTCTATTTCTGAACGTTTTTCGTTGATTCATTCCTCTTTAGCCTGCCTGCATTCGTTACTTATTTCTTTGTGTAGTGTATTATATTCTCTTCCGTGACTTGGTGTTGTTGTTTTGTGTGTTTTTTTGTTGTTTTTTTTTTTGTTTTATTTTTTTTATACCCTTTTCATCATGTAGAGAATTCCATCAGTCATCCATTCATTTTTATTCGTTCCATCTGTGAACATTTCTTTCTCTGGTATCATCGTTCCTGACTTTGTTATGTATGCATCGACCGTACAAAGTACAGAAGAATTTCATTATTCTTGTATTATTGTTTATCATCTTGATTGATATGGATGTTATATGCACAACGCTTCATATATAATAATCATCTCTATCAACCAAAATGAGAACATTATTTCGAAATAAAAAAATGTATATTGGTAAATATGGCATTGACACTGAATGCCAAAGTTCTAAAAATACAGAACTGGTGGCGTAGAGGATATAGGTGACGGTTATATTTGTGTGTCATCTAACAGTCGTGAGTTCAACCCCGGATCAGGTAATACTGGTTCAGCAAGAATGAGCAATAATGACATCACAGAGATAAAATAAAACAATAATCAACAGATAGCCCATATCAGCCAAAGAAAGGAAGATGGCAAGAGGGTAACTGGCCGAAACACTGTGTCTATAATAAAAATCTATATCAACCAAGATGAGGACAACAGTTTGAAATTATCTCATTACAATTCCGTTTGGCTCTCCCTTATCCCGACCGTTACGCCCTGCCAATATCTCTTAAATAATGGACTATTCCGTTTTGATCGTGTGGAAAGAAAAAAAGACATATGAAAGACATTACTTGGTTTCAGTGAGAAAAAGAAAGGAATAAACGAAGTGTTTTACGCCTGTTTCATCGAAATGGAAAAAGTTATCAATTTCAAATGTTTTCATTTGTACCCCCTTAATTCTTAAAATAAGAACAACCTTTCATATTTATCATGCTAAAATTGCTCAGCTCGAGTATTTAACGAATCGATAGGGGAATTCCTACGGATATTTTATTGTTGTAGAACTCGCCATGGGCTTGTTCAGTCATTAACTTAAAAATTATATTCATGAGTACATTAGAATAGGAACAGCGTGAAATTTTCACGTGTATTCTAGTAAAAGTATATTGACAATTTCTCATCTCAGAAAAATATGATACTAAGTTATGTTTATATTCCGATTCCTGAAGCAACGAGACTCAACGAGAATACCGAAGCAATGAGACTCAAGGAGAATACCGAAGCAACGAGACTCAACGAGAATACCGAAGCAACGAGACTCAACGAGAATACCGAAGCAACGAGACTCAACGAGAATACCGAAGCAATGAGGCAGATTATTCGTTTTCTGTGGCCTTCCTTCTACGGGAAGACAAGAAAAAACGTTGCTTTTACCTTCTGAGGCTTCAGAGTCACCTGCTTAATTGCAGAAGTTATGCGGGGGCGGGAGGTAGGTATAGGACCGAGATAAGAACAGCCTCGACAGTAATCAGATAAATATTGATAAGCAATGTGAAAAATAGCGATACGAAAGCTGCACCAAATGACTTGACCTCCAGCGCCATGTTCGATTCTTTGGTTGGTAACCGTCTGAAGTGGGGGATCAGATTATTCTAGAAACACTTGCTTAATAAGTTAAAATAATAATGAAACCGAAAAAGAAAGAAAAACAGCGAAATGATACCATTAACTTCCAAACGCCGGACTGCTTCCATGGACATTATAATGGATAATTTTCCTAATTTCAGATGGACGCTGCTAACAAATTCAATAGAAAAACGTTCGCTGTATTTGTCATTGCGCGACACGTTATTCATATCTAACATTCCTGGCGCTATCGTCTTTGTTTATTTCGGCGTTTTTCATATGAACAAAAGTAACGATTATTAAAACTGCACTAAGTTTGCGGTTAAATCACGTTGATAACACCAGTTCCTGATCACCGAAGTTAATTTACCAAACCCATACGTAGATGGGATATCGTTTGGAAATAACAAGGGCTATGGTCAATCTTCTTCTTCTTCTTCTTCTTCTTCTTCTTCTTCTTCTTCTTCTTCTATAAGCCATGTCCCTTCAGGACGTTGGCGATCATGCCTCCCCACAATTTCCTGTCCTTTCTAGCTCTTAATAAATTTTCCCTTTTTGTTATCTCTTCTAAACCTTGTTCCGCCATCCATTTACTCAAGATCATTCTTCTATTTTTTCTATGTACTGTGTCCCTTCAGGACGTTGGCGATCATGGCTCTCCACAATTTCCTTTCCTTTGTAACTCTTAATAAATTTTCTCTTTTTGTTATCTCTCCTAAACCTTGTTCCGCCATCCATTTACTCAAGCTCGTTCTTCTACTTTTTCTATGTACCGTGTCTCTTCAGGACGTTGGCGATCATGGCTCTCCACAATTTCCTGTCCTTTGTAGCTCTTAATAAATTTTCCCTTTTTGTTATCTCTCCTAAACCTTGTTCCGCCATCCATTTACTCAAGATCATTCTTCTATTTTTTCTATGTACCGTGTCTCTTCATGAGGTTAGCGATCATGGCTCTCCACAATTTCCTGTCCTTTGTAGCTCTTAATATATTTTGTCATTTCGTCATCTCTCCTAAACCTTCTTCTACCATCAATTTACACAAGCTCGCTAAGTAGGCTATGCCCCTCCTGCCTCCCAATCTGTCCTCTGAATGTCTAATTTTCCATGTACCCTTTACTCATTGTGTACCCTAGCAATTTCAACGGTCTAAATTCGTAAAGTCTAGGTACCAAAGAGGAAAGTTCATCAGAGCAATATCCATGAAAATATTTTAGACACAAGAAAAGTTAAATTACGGCAGGGGGAAAGTGACTGAAGCCGATGTGACAGGTCAGCACCCATATCATTGCAAATTCTTCTTTGAAATTTATCAAGATTCTCGAAATAATGCTGTTAAGCTCAAATATTTAAAGATTTAGTGAGGAATCGGAGAGCCGAGTTCGATTTCCAGTCGAATCCATTATATTCACTTACTAATACCCTTGGGAAAGATATGAATCCTCTATTTCTTCCCCAGCTATGGCTAAATAGCAGGCCAGATCGGGTTCTATAGCCTTGGATGGCAACTGGCCTACGCAGAAAGAAATGGCAACCTACTACGGGAAAAATCTGCCTCGTCAGTCATGTATCGAAAGATATATGATCACCTATACGTGTATCACGCATAGCACATAACTGAATCGGAGAGCCGAGTTCGAATTCCAGTCGAATCCATTACATTCACTTACGTGCTAATACCCTTGGGAAAGATATGAATCCTCTTCTTCTTCTTCCACAGCTATAGCTACATAGCAGGACAGACCGGGTTCTATAGCCTTGGATGGCAACTGGTCTACCGTAGAAAGAAATGGCAAACTACTACGGGAAAAATCTGCCTCGCCAGTCATGTATCACGCATGGCACATAACTGAATCGGAGAGCCGAGTTCGAATTTCAGTCGAATCCATTATATTCACTTACGTGCTAATACCCTTGGTAAAAAATTATGAATCCCCTTCTTCTCCCCCCAGCTATGGGTAAATAGCAGGACAGACCGGGTTCTATAGCCTTGGATGGCAACTGGTCTACCGTAGAAAGAAATGGCAACCTACTACGGGAAAAATCTGCCTCGCAAGTCATGTATCGAAAGATATATGATCGCCTAAGCGTGTATCACGCATGGCACAGAACAGACTGGGCTACTATTATTTATTTAATTTCAGAATTAGTTTCTTCAACAACTCCTTCAACTCATGCATGAGGTCTGATCGAAAAGTATCAGGACTGGTGCTACAAAAGGAAACCTAAAACATATATCAAGTTGGCATTTAATCTCCTTCAAAGTAGTCTCCATCTGAAGCCACACACTTTATCCAGCGCCGTTTCCGTTTATGGAAGTGTTCCTGGGACTACTTTTTGGGAGATAGCGAGCAGATGCCACGTTGCATCCTCTTGGGTGATCTCGACGACTTTAAATCTTCTTCCTTTCAAGTGGGGTTCATTTTTTAAGAGGGAAATGTTGTAAGGGGTTAGATCTAGGGAATATGATGGTTGCCGATCCTCGTGAATGTAATACTTGGTCAAAAAGGTCTTTGTAAGCTATGGTCACTGATGGAAACTCTACGGAGTAGTGGGACGACCACACTCTACACACTCTCAACCAAACACTGCTATAAACAACAGAATATTATAATATAGCGTGTATGCACGACAGAGTTCAAGTGTTAATCTGTGTCAAACTGTGTACTTTAGCTCCGTTACCAGAGCAACAGTCCCGATATTGTTACCAGACCTCATATATAATAATAGACCAAAAATACAAATGCTAACACAAGAGGAGATAATAATAAAATAAACTCAGTCGCATACAGCAAGATTTTAATTGAATGACCAAAATGCCCAGTGTGCTAGGCCTGCAACAATTATTTGACATTATCATATGATAATTCTTCTCGTTCTTTAGTTCGTTATCACATATGTTACGCCCTGCCAGCCTCGCAGGAGCAATGGACTTTAATCTGTGCCAAACTGTGTACTTTAGCTTCGTTACCATAGCAACAGTCCCAATATTTTTAACCAGACCTCATATACAGTGTGTCCATAAAGTTCGTGTGCACTTAAAAAAAATTATAACTTTATTTGTATTTGCGATAGAAATAATTTGTAAAAAGGATTAGAAAGAAGTAAATCTATATTTTTTAAGGTTTTATTGAAATTTTATTTAAGTTTCCACACGTCCGCCATCATTAGAAATACAAAGGGTAATACGATTTCGCAGTTCACGGAAAACATTTGTCAACTGATTTACAGTAATGCCTGAAATCACATTAGTTATTTTAGCTATACTTAAAACTAGGTACATTAAAATTTGTAACATTTTTTACAGATTATTTCTATGGCAAATACAAATAAAGTTATAAATTTTTTAAAGTGCACACGGACTTTATGCACACCCTGTGTAACTGTCTTTTAAGTGGTCACATTAAGCTCCAGGAGTTAAATCATTGAGCAAATCGAAATAAATTTTCTGAAAATTGTATATGGCGCTAAGCCTTCTTTACTTTCGTGTTTCTTTTCAAATTCTACGTAGAATTCGGTTATTTTCACCGGCGGCGTCTGTAAACCTAATCCTTCGAGAAGCCCTTTTCCCTCCCCTTTCGGCTTTTACCATAATATTTTCTCCCGCTATTTATTTGGACTCCGTCAGGCTTGTCTTTTTGCCATATTCCCTAATTCTATTTCCACCAGCCGTTTACCACAAGCTCGTTACGTAGGTTATCCGCTTCTTTCCTACGCCCCTCTGGCCTTCAATATGTCCTGAGAGTGCCAAATTCTCCAAGCCTTATTTCTTCATTATGTGCCTGTGAAGTTTCAACTGTCACTTTTTGATTCGAAGTATAGGCATCCTTTTTAAGAAAATCTCATCACTCTTTACGCTAATTAAACGGTTTTCTTTTTATAAAACAACTTAGGAAATAAAATCCAAAGAACAATCAGAGACCGAAAATACAAATAGTAACACAAGAGGAGAAAATAACAAAAAGCTCTATAAAATATATAAAAAAGTAACTTTAACTCGCATAGAGCAAGATTTGAACTGATATGCTCAGTGCAAATATTTATTTATGTCTATTTCGTTGGCGTTGTTGGTGTAACGCGTTACCGAGTATTGAGGTGCTCATCGACATTTCCTTTTGCACGAAATGAGTCCTATGTTGGATCCATAGCAATATACGCTGCTATCGGATGGTAGTGTAGGAGGGTTCAGGGGATGCAGAGCTCTAGCCTTTTTTTGGTCCCTCTTCGTATCTTCTAATTGTCTTGTAGTTCTTTTCGAGCGATGCTCTTTTTTCCTTGACTGCTCTCCTCCAGTTGGTTCTTTCTACAGCTTCCGCCGATCAAATGACCGGATCGATTTCTGTCCTCAGCAAGGTATATTTTCTTCTCTGTGAAATGAGTCTTATGTTCGATCTGAAGTGACGTCTGCGGCGATCGAAAGGTAGGACATACGTGTTCAGGGAATGGAGAGTTCTTGCTTTTCTCGTCGTCTCTTCTATTTGTCTTCTGGTGTTTTCAAAGATGTTTTTTTTTCTTGGACTGCTCTTCCTTAATTATTTTTTTCTACAGCTTCTGTCCCTCTAATGACCGGATCTATTTCTGCCCACAGCAAGGTATGTTTCTTTCTGTGTGTAATGATTCCTATGTGGGATCTATATATATATATATATATATATATATATATATATATATATATATACGCAGCTATCCAATGATAGTGTAAGAGGGTTCAGGGGATGCAGAGCTCTAGCCTTTCTTTGGTCTCTCTTTGTATATTCTAATTGTCTTGTGGTGCTGTAAATTCCTCGAAATCAATTGCTCGACACTAATTTGCTCGAATTCAATTGCCGAAAAATAATTTCTCGAACTATCAATTGCTCGAAAGGCAGATTTCTCGAAGTAATGTGTATGCTCGAAGCACCACGTAAACAGCGCTATCTCACGACACGTCAACGGGGCTGGATATAAAAGGAGCCACAACACTCACTTTAGCAGTCAGTCGTCTAGGACTTTCTCTCTTGGCTGGCCCAACACACGGTGGCAAGGCTACTCTCTGTACGTGTGGTCCTCTCTTTCTTCCCATAGCAACCATATCTATTGTCATTAGACTTGTCTTACAGTATTCCCTTAATTGTTAATACTCATCACTGGATTGTCTATTGTTGGTATTGAATTAATCTACAATACTACTGACTATTTTCTATTTCTATTTCAGACTATTACACAACAACCAATGCTGTAGAATATTTAAGAAATGTTGCGTATAATTTTTCATACTAATAGTGTAAATATTAGCAACAATTGTTTTATTTTTTTTATATCACAAAGAATAACAGTAACAATAAATATGTACCCTTTATTTTCAACTATGAAAAAAAGCAATGTAGAAAAAAATAAGACCTGCTATATAAATGTACTCGTTCTTTAATTTTAACTGTTCAGTTTACAACAATCAAGTTGTATTATTTTATCTTATAGTAAATATTAGAACAATGTAGTTTTATTTTTAATCACAGGTTTCGAGCAATCTGCCTTTCGAGCAATTGATAGTTCAAGAAATTATTTTTCAAGCAATTGATTTCGAGCAATTTACTGTCGAGCCTACCGATAGTAATATAAACCAGGATTCATTCCAAAAATAGACAGTAGAAGCAGAACTCAGAACTCAGCAACTCACACGTGTCTACACAGACTATTCATTCTACTAACTGCGCACACACACACACAGACCTTAAATATCATTCACTATCAGTTCTATGTAACAAGCCAAGTTGCAACAGCTCTGTTAGTTATATATAATCCACAACTGAATTACTACATGTTCTTCTGAAAACATCATCCTATCTAATACAGAACTTTGAACATTCTTATTCAGAAAACTTGTTTTATTACATTTAATCTTTCAGCTAACAGATAAAGGGAAACTACATCTTCTTTCTTATTGTTTGACACATTACAAAAAATGTTTTGTATTTGTTGATTTTAATATATATTTTATCGTTGAAACAAAAATCGGTTTTCCATTGTTTTTCCTTAATTCAAAAAATGTATAATTGTTAAATGCTATTCAACACGCAGCCACATCAATCTTTTCAACACAACCAGCATTTACAGAGTAAATATTAGCAACAAGTTATATTTTTTTAAATCACGAAGAATAACAGTAATAATAAAAATGTACCCTTTATTTTAAACTATGACAAAAAAAGCAATGTAGAAAAAAAAAATAAGACCTGCTATATAAATGTACTCGTTCTTTATTTTTAACTGTTCAGTTTACAACAATCAAGTTGTATTATTTTATCTTAGAGTAAATATTAGAAACAATGTACTTTTATTTTTTTTTAACCACAGGTTTCGAGCAAACTGCATTTCGAGCAATTGATAGTTCGAGAAATTATTTTTCGAGCAATTGATTTCGAGCAATTTACCGGATACCCTTTTCGAAGGATGCTCTTTTTTCTTGGGCTGCTCTTCTCCAATTGGTTCTTTCTACAGCTACCGTCCCCCAATTAACCGGACCGATTTTTGTCCTCAGCAAGATGTTTTTTTAGTTGAACCTTGAATCAACAACGTAGGATTTAATTATTTATTTATTTACAAAAAAAAAATATTTTCCGGAACATTTCTTTCTTGAAAGAAATAAAATAGATTATCCAAATTTTGAGTTTAGGTTTATATCACAAATGACACGAGAAATTATCTTGAAAGTTGTTTTACTTTTTGTTTTCGTGTTTTTTTTTTCTTCTTTTTATGTTTTTTAAAAGAACTATTTTATAACCTTTCTTCGGAAAACGCAGCCAATGTGCTGATTATATACACCTTGTATAATTAGAACTGGAATCTTCGGGATAAGCCCAGAACATAAACATGCAGGTGTGCCGTTGTTCATTCTACCTAGTGAAAAACAATACAGGTGAAAAGACTGAATTAGTAAAAACTCCGCTTTTATTCGTGTAAACTTCGTAAATACAGAGAGCACCTTGACGATGTAATGTAACCTATTGCAATTTTAATGAAGACACACAAGTAAATTGCACTAAAATAACCTACACGAAAAGAGAGTACGGTACAGTATTTAAAAAGAAAACCCACTCAGAAAAGAATTTATATTTTGCCGTGGTCTATCCGTCAAATTATAAGCATTAACTCTAACCATCGCTTTTTTCATTTTCTATTTATTTATGTAGTCTATACCGTAATTTTTATTATGTGTTCAGAATCATAATTCTATCAGTAGTCATTATATTTATTACTCGCCGCTAACAATGGCTTTCTTCTTTATTTTCAATGCAATTCCATAGTAAATGTTTATCTATTAGGTTGGTGCAAAAATAATGTCGTTTTTTGACGTTCATATATACGTCAAAAAACGACATTATTTTTGCACCAACCTAATATTATACAAATAATAGCCCCATTCAGTTCGTAAGGGTTGCATTAATTACTGACCAATGACAATCGCTTTCTTCCGCGTTTGCAAATCATTTCCATAGTAAATGTTTATCAATTATACAAATGATAGCTCTATTCTGTCAGTAAGGTTTGAATTCGTTCCTGACCACTGATAGTCTCTTTCTTCCTCATTTGCATCACGTTTACATAGCAAACTAATTTACAATGCATATCTAAAATAAACATATAACAACCGTTCTGTCAGGTGACTGTTGTTTCCAAAAAGCCTTGCAATGACGTTGGACGATATGAAAATACTCGACAGAATTGAACCTCACCAAACGACATCATTAGACGGAATAATGTCACAAGTGCTGGCCTATTAAAGATTCATTTCCTGTCATTGTATCAGTAGTGAAAAAAGAAGATATGAAAACACAAGGTCTAAACGCAGTAATGATCGTCCTTGAAAATTTGAATATTGAAGTGTATAGAGGGTATGCCATTGACTGGATAAAAATCATGATCAAAAGTCGTTCTATTATTTTGGAATTACAGAACATAATAGTGACTGTAAGTGAACGACAACTTTCAAAGACAAAAAAGTACCAGCACAACAACAATAATAATACTAATAGTAATAAAAATTAGACTAAACCCTGAATACTAATTCTGTCCGGTAGTGGATTCGGAAAAGTATTGGCTTTGTGGTATGGAGGTGGAAAATGTCATCTGTATAGGAAATATGGGCTTGAAGTCAACGAGAAAAGATCTCGTCACAAAATGATTGAAAACGTCCAAGTCATCACCTTGTTGGATTTCAGTATCCAAGCATACCCTGAGACCACGAAACCAGACCATTAAAAAACAAAAAACAAAACAAGATTATCCTAATCAACGTCAAAGGTCAATTAAATTGACGAACTTAAAAAAATACACCGGCCTCTGGATTGAAATTGTCAGCATATGGGGTTTTCAGAACTCTATTGTACGAGTTGTCACTGAAGGGTTGTTGTTTAGCGATAATGCCACGAAGACGCAAGGTTTTTTACTGGGACTGAAAGAGAATGAAAAGAAACCGGAAAGCAAATCCTAAACAGGAAACGAAAGATAAACCTCTACTCCTCTGTCCAAAAATGGACTGGACAATAGACGAATCTATCTATCTATCTATCTATCTATCTATCTATCTATCTATCTATCTATCTATCTATCTCAGTTTGTTCATATCACCCACTCTCACTCTGTTCATTATCTATCTATCTACCTATCTATCTATCTATCTATCTATCTATCTATCTATCTATCTATCTATCTATCTATCTCAATATGGTTATTATCTATCTATTTATCTATCTATCTATCTCAGTTTGTTCATATCATCCACTCTCACTCTGTTCATTATCTATCTATCTATCTATCTATCTATCTATCTATCTATCTATCTATCTATCTATCTATCTATCTATCTCAGATTATCGTAATCTATCTCAGCCTCTTGAAATCTATCTATCTCAACCTATCGAAATCTATCTATCTCAGACTGCCTATCTATCTATCTATCTATCTATCTATCGTTTAAAAATAAAAATGACCCCCCGCCCCCAGCAAGACGACCAAATCAAAATTTGTTTGATTTCAACTTCCAAAGAAACCACGCCCCTGAGTTCACCAAACCAGACACCACTGTAATTGGAAAAAAAAAAGAAAAAAAAAGACAAGGAACGTTTACTACAAAGTCGGTTCGGATAAGAACAGCTATGTGTCAAGAAAGTGAAAAATGTCTCCAATATAATCAACGCTTGTGGTATCCCTGCACAGAAAGAATACAAGCGTCGCCATTATCAAGTGACCCTTTCCATGTCAGCATATCGGATGTCCAGACCCCAGTTGCACCAGTCATTAGATCATGGTGAACTTGATAGAAAACACCAATAATTCAATAATAATTATCATTAGTAGTAGTAATAATATTATTAGAAAAAATTGACGACCACAACAACCACAATAATAATAATAATAATAATAGTAGTAGTAGTAGTAGTAATATTATTATTATTATTATTATTATTAATAATAATAATAATAATAATAATAATAATAATAATAATAAAAATCATCTTGTATCAGGTTGCACGGTTTTGGCACCCAGTGAATATAAAACTCAGCATGACAGAGTTGGCCAATAACTGTACTGGAATATCTGCAACTTCTCCGGGAAGGAAACTGAAAGAAATTGGTATGAAACACCACCCAGACCTGGTTACGAAGATAGGACCTGTTACAAGTTTTTGGGACTCAACAATACAGACAGACATAACAATCAAAGCTAACCGCCCAGACATTGGGCCTCCTTATTGATATGGCAGTCCCTGCAGACTGCAATGTATCTTTGAAGATATTCAAAAAGCTGTCAAAATACAAGGACCTTGAAATAGAAATCCCAAAAATGTGGCACATGGGAACATCAACAATCCCTGTTGTAGCTGGAGCCCTCGGATTAGTTGGAAAAGATTCCAGTAGACTAATTGAAGGGATTCCTGGAAGCCCATGCCTTAAAGAAATGCAAAAAAATGTTCTTACGAGTACTATAACCCATGTCGCCATATTTATTAAAAATGGTTGCTGAAGACATTCGGTTTATAATACCCAGAAATTCATACACGGATGTCCTCAAGGACACATGGCACAGTGGAGAAAGGCGTTGGTTAGATCCAGTGACTGGACCCAAAGTATGTGAGTTCAATACCTGTTTAAGGCGGCTGAGAAATTGGAGAGGGGAATTAACAGGAGATAACTGATAACTGACATCCATTAAACGTGGAACTAGAACAGTGAGCGAAATAAAGAGTTCAGTTCAACATTCCAACCATCTGAAGAAGACCGGAGCGTACAGCGGCCGGAACGTTGCAATAAATATGGCGACAAAGATGAGGACAATAGTCCGAATAATGTATTTTTTCTTTTATGTGCCGTGGTCCTTTATGGTGTAGGTGATCATGACCCTCCACATCTACCTGTACTCTTAATAAGTTTTGTCTTTTTTGTTATTTCTCCCAAACCCTGTTCTGTTCGATTTGTTCAATCCCATTATGTCACGCGTTACTTTCCCCTGTCCCTATGTCACGCTGTCTGTCCTGTGTGTATCACATTTTCTAAGCCATCTTTCCTCATTACGTGTCCCAGAAATTTCAGCTGCCTCTTCCTAATGATAAGTATATGTTTCCTTTTCGTTTCCAATCTGACTAAAACCTCGTTGTTACTCACATATTCGGCCCATGGTATCCTCAGCAGAACCATATTTCTGTTGCTTCAATTCTTTTTCTCATCTTTGAGGGATCACCAGCTACAAGAACAAAAAGCAATGGCAGCAAGAAGAAGAAGAAACAAAATGATTGCCGATCTCCACAAATATTTTGAAACAATTTGAGAATAGCACGGTTTAAGAAACGAAGAAGAAAATAAAAGACTTATTGTTTAACAATGGTTAACAATATTCCAACGGTATGGCTGCCAAGTTATGTTTAAAAAATGTATACAAATATAAAAAAAATATAAATACTTGGCACAAACGTCGATTGTCTTGAGAAAAAAACTGTTGTACTCAGTAATCAACACGACAAAGCGAATGAAATGCAGCCAGAGTGAATGGAATGCAACCAAAAAGTAAGTAACATGATAGGGATGTATTCAACTTGAAATTGGTTGATTCAATAGTCAGAGGAATTAATCAAATATTTTAATATCAATCTTATAGAACTTTCCTGTCATTTTTTTCTCACACCCCTGTGGTGGGACGTTAGTAATTTGCATATGTGATTAATTTCATTCGTTTTAACCCTTTGAGCTCTGCGTTCCTTCTAAGGTAACTTTACTTTACGTTGCGCTGGACTAGATGGGCGACAAGGTTTCCTCATTTTACAGTTGAAATGATTACATATAACCGTCAGTTCTATGCTAAGATTTTCTTCTATCGTGCTAATCGCTTGTGTAAGTCTCTTCCGGCTTCTTGCTCCCTAAACAAAATTATCTTCAAAAACGTAGATGCAATGTCAATCGTTATTTTCTATCGTCTTAATTCTTGGTCTTATATTGTTCCCTTACCTTAATAATAGTGTGGTGATATACAAATTAATTTGTATATACGTTGGAAGCTTTCTACACTCGGGAGTGGAGTTATCTTTCCTTGACTACACTGCGTACTACTGAGAACTATACACCATACAAGTAGTAGTTATTTTCATATTTCTCTAACAATTAGTATCCTCTTGCGTCTTAATGCCTTTGTTGCCTTGCTTGGGGTGAAATGATTAATAAAAAGCACCGTTATATAATGATATAGTAGGACACAATTCAAAATGTTACTCTGATACAAATCATCCTTTCGATTTTTAAAACGTCATGATGGCCAGATTTATTCATTATAAGTGATCTAAAAGAATTATTGAATCAACTATGATATCACGATTCAGTTCGATTAATCAGTAAACAGGTTTTTATATCATATCACCTTTTCTAACGATAATTATACTTAAAGAAAATATTATTAAATTAAATACTGGTTAAACATATTAATAATAATTTTATTATAAAAATTCTCTAAAGAAACACGGACATCTGTTTTAGTAATTAAAAGGAATAAGACCTTCATAAAGTCGTCTGCACACTATCAATTACTGAAGTCCAATATGAGAAGATGTCGTGGCCGCCATTAGCCGCTCCTTAGATAAACTGCCCTGGAAGTCGTATCACTGCTCTGACTCGGCACTGTTTAGGGACTCCACCTTCGTCAAGTGTTAAACTTCGGCACGATCCCGTCTCCGCGGTTGATCCGCCCGTGAAGCTGTATCGCTGCTCTGCCTCGGCCCTATTTAGGGACTCGTCCTAACCGACCCTGCCGGCCTTGTTTAGGGACTCGTCCTAATCGACCTTGCCGAACCTTCGTACGTCTTCGACCAACCAGCTACTGCCAGCTCTACCCGGCAGTCGACCAGCTATTCGTCGACGACCAACTCTCCCATCCGGCAGTGGACCAGCTACCGCCGCGACCAACTCTACACCCGTGTCGCCGATACAACCAAACCAACTTCCCTGAAGGAAACCAGTCTTACCGGACTCGACGCCGATGCAATACACTTCTCCAAAGTACAGTCTTGTACACTTTGGATAAATAAATTCGACGTTTATTGTTTCATAAACCTCCGCCTTTGTCCTCTCATTGTCTTGGCTGTTTCTCACCTTTTTTTCGCTTGCGGGGGCGACATCCTTATCGGCCCCGCAACAAGGACATTTCCAAAGATTGAGATCATAAAGACAAGGTTAAAGAATTCGCTGTCTGAGGAGAATTTAGAATCATTTGTTCTTAATATAGTGAACTATGGAATGCTTTCTTTTGCTTTTTCTGGAATGAGTCGTATAGGATTTTTCTGCATATAAGACTTACACAAATGTCTTAGAAGCTAATGTTTCAGAAACGAAGAATAAAAAGTTTTCTAATTTATTTTGAAAATTAATGGTAATAAATGATTTTAGACAAATGTCGCTTCTCATCTCAATAACATTGTCATCGATTGAAGACAAAAGATCAAATTTAGCTTTCTGTTTAGTTCCCAGTTATAGCAAATATTGGGGAGGCTGAATTTCCCACCTATAGGACCGTGGATTATAATTTACTGATTCTGCGACTAGAGCTTATATCAATATTAACGGATAGTGGCGGAATGGTTAGGCTGTCAGCTTGCCCGATGGCAAGTAGGTCCCCATATATCAAATAAAAATGTAATAAAGAAACAAACACTGACAACAGTTTTAGTAATAAAAAGGTATAAGAACTTTATAAAGTCGTCTGCACACTTTCAATTACTCAAGTCCATTGTGAAAGGATATTTTCAAAGATAAAGATCATAAAAACAAGGTTAAGGAATTCCCTGTCTGAGAAGAATTTGGCATCATATATGTTGCTGTATTTTGAAAAGGAATTGTTAGATGAATTGGACGAAAAAGCAATTATTGACAGAATCGAACAATTTTCTAGTGAATACAAACGACTGCTTTTAATATAATGAACTGTAATGCTATTGTGCTTTTGAACTATCGGTTAATATGTAAACTGCGCAATAAACGAGTAAAAACGCCAACCAATAACTTAAAATTAATAAGAAAATACACACAAAAACATTTCTCATATCGTTTGTATGCCATTAGTAATAACAGTGGTAGACTGACCCGATAGCATATAGGCCCCTGATGGAGTGGTCCTTCTATATTGAATAAAAACACAGCAAAAAGCAATAAGAACTTTATGAAGCCGTCTGCACACTATCAGTTACTCAAGTCCAATATGAAAGGACATTTTTAAAGATAAAAATCACAAACACAAGGTTAAGAAATTCGCTGTCTGAGAAGAATTTGGAATCATACATGTTGCTATCCACTGATAAAGAATTGGTAAATGAATTGGATGCAAAAGCATAAAATCATAACGACCAAAGAGCTATGAAAATACATTAAAATCTTTATTCTCCAGTGTACAAAATACAAATTAATTTGTCGATTTTAAAACGGTTAATTTTATCCCGCATAAATTGTCCAGAAGAATTATTTGATTCGGCAGGATATCAAGATTCAGTCTAAATCTAAAATGAGGTTTTTATTTATTACAGATCAACTTTTCTGGCTAAGATAATACCTAAAGAAAATAAGATTATAATGTATCTGGTTAACCATCTGTGGTAAAGCTTATCGCCCCTTATATATATTCTGTTTTTAAACAAGTTCATTGCGGACACAATCTATTCTAAGTCAAATAAAGCTTTAAATAAGTTATACCGGCGTTCATTTTTCATTAAAACCACTTATTAAAAATTTTAATTTTTTTTTAAACCCAAATAATATTATCATAAATTATAATTTGAATTATAAGGAACCACTTTTTCTTTGGATATACACGTTTTATTTTTCTCGCCATAACTTTGTTTCATTTTTTTTCCTCCGTATCAAATTACCATAGTCACCTTTCATTTGAATATATTCCCTAGAAAAAAAATCTCATATTTATTTTCTAAAATTTTCTTAACTGTTAAAACTTTTTCAAGTTAACCCCAAAGTTTCTAAATAGCAAATCTGCCATGGTAACGATTTTTCAATTGTTTTCTTTTCTCTATTTTTGAGGATGTCCGACAGTTTTTATATATAAAAAAGAATAACAGGTTTTTTGTTGCATCTAAGATAATTTTTATATTTGAACACGCACACACCTACAATACGCCAACACGTACACACCTGAGAGACACCAACAGGGACACACCTAAAAGACACCAACAGAGACACAGCTACAAGACGTCAACATGTACACACCTGAGAGACACCAACACGCACACACCTAAAAGACATCAAGAGGAACACAGGTAAAAGACGGCAACACGTACACACCTGAGAGACACCAACAGGGACACACCTATTAAACACCAACAGGCACACAGCTACAAGACGCCAACACGCACTCAACTATAAGACAAAGAACACGCACACAGCAACAAAATGCCAACACGCCCACGCCTAGGAGACACTAACATGCATACACCTAAAACCTCCAACACCCACAAACGTAAAATACACCAACGTGCACAAGACAGCCACACGCACACATCCACAAAACGCCGACATGCACACACCTAGGAGACGCTAACAGGTACACAAATAAGAGTCCCCAACACGAACACACCTACAAGACGCCAACACGCTCACACCGACAAAACACTAACACGCACACATCTAAAAAAAAAAAACAGACAACACGCAAACTTTAAATTCTATGGCCTTTATTTTCCTTATGCTTCTGTGCAAATCAGCCCCAAAATGGTTAAATTTATTCTTCATAAACCATCTAGAAAGAATTTTTAATGAGCAATGATATCAGGCGTTGTTCATAGATATTTAATTTGAGTTTTTTTTTTTTAATTATTAAATTTTCAACATTTTCCATATTAACCACAGAATTATTTAATCGCAAGTTGACCATGGTAAAAGAAACATTGACAGAACAAAGTTTTAATCATCAACTGGTTTTAACATAATCCATCTGCCAAATTTCGTTCGAATATCTTAAGCCAGTCGCGTCCTGGGTATAACGATAAACTACGTCCAATAGCAAGGGCTCTGATAATACGTTTTTGAAAAAATAATGTTGCCAGCTGTACGTTTTTGAAAAAAAATAATATTACCAGCTATACCTTTTTGAAAAAATAATATTACCAGCTATACGTTTTTGGAAAAATGATATATTACCAGCTATACGTTTTTGAAAAAAATAATATTACCAGCTATACGTATTTGAAAAATAATATTACCAGCTATACGTTTTTGAAAAAGTAATATTACCAGCCATACGTTTTTGAAAAAAATAATATTACCAGCTATATATTTTTAAAAAGAATAATATTACCAGCTATACGTTTTGAAAATAATATTACCAGCTATACGTTTTTGAAAAAATAGTATTACCAGCTATACGTTTGTGACAAAAATAATATTACCAGCTATACATTTTTTAAAAAAATAATATTACCAGCTATACGTTTTTGAAAAAATATTACCAGCTATACGTTTTTGAAAAAAATAATATTACCAGTTGTACGTTTTTGAAAAAGATAATATTACCAGCTATCCGTTTCTCCAGGTATACGTTTTTTAAACAAATAATATTACAAGCTAGAAGTTTTTGAAAAAATAATTATACCAACTCTACGTTTTTGAAAAAAATAATATTACCAGCTATACGTTTTGAAAAAATAATATTCCCAGCTATACGTTTTTGAAAAAAATAATATTACCAACTATAATTTTTTTTTTAAAGATAATATTAGCAGCTATACGTTTTTGGAAAGATATTATTACCAGCTATACTTTTTTGAAAAAATAATATTACCAGCTATACGTTTTTGAAAAAATAATATTACCAGCTATTAACAGAAATGGATTTTTGATAACACAATATTATTACCAGGAAAAAAAAAACTTGTCGGCATTAAATGACCTATTGAGGTTGATATGCAGTAAAACAAAACAAACGAAACCAAATCAAACTAATGCTAGTCTTTTTGTCATCAGAATTTGTGAAAACAGAAAGCATATCCTTATTACCTTGCCTCATTCAACATTTCGTGGAATGTCTCCATAAGAGATTTTATTAAACAAAAAACAAAATAATAATAATAATAATGCTTAATAGCCACACGTATTTAAGGATACTCATCTATTAGGATGGCTAGCCAATCCCTATTGCAGACGCTTGCTCGGGCGATTTGTGCTTATTCAACACCCACAGAGCCCAACAGTGGTTTATACTGCAACAATTCTGAACAGACCTTAGTTACAGTTTCTGGGAAAGAGTGTGTTATCTGTCGTGATCAACAACTTGAACAAGCCCGGCACGCTCAAGCCCTCGGCCACGATGACTTGTGACTTCGTGCTAGCACAGCTATCGACGGCACCCAAGGGTTCCGTTTACCCATTTTCACTCACTAGGTTTGGGTCAACCCATGATATGGTTTTCACGCACTTTCCAAAGGTTCTGTACGCTGGAATCGACTCCTCCAGACCGATAACACCAGGAAGTCTCCTTCCTGACAAATCGACCATTGTGAGATTCGAATAATAATAATAATAATAATAATAATAATAATAATAATAATAATAATAATAATAATAAAACATCAAGACTTCTTACAGGGATATTGAAAAAGCAGTTATAGAAGTAAAAAAAAACCACCATCTATTGAAGAAGGGCAAACATTTTGGGAAAATATTTGGAGCAGTACAAAGAAGTATAATCCGAGTGCAAAGTGGATCAAACGAGAACAATTAAGTGAGTGGACACCAAAACGAGAAAGCTTCTCACTTGCCACCGTAGGCATCATCCTAAGGCTGGTGTTGAACGTCTGTATGTGTCTAGATCCGAAGGAGGCAGAGGATTAGTTCAACTAGAACTGCCTTACTAAACCACAACAATCGGTCTTCAAAGATACTTACAAACTGCAGAAAACTGGATGATAATCTGCATCAAAGAACATGAAAGAAATAAGAAGCTTTATTCAGCAATAAAAGTAGCCAACAAATTCCAAATGGAAATTCAAGTGGATGAATAGGTGCAAATAAATTATAATACACCTACTGCAGCGGCAAAGAACATAATAAAGAAAGCAAAAACATATGCAATGTACTAAATGCAGAAACGATGGCAAGATAAGCCTCTTCATGGTCAATATTCTACCCGTACTAAATAAGCCGATGTAGACAAACCCCGTACCCATCAGTGGTTATGTAGTGCAGGGTTAAAAGCTGAAACCGAAGGTTTTATTCTTGCTGTACAGGACCAATGCTTGCTTACTTTAAATTACCAAGCACACATACTGAAAAATTGTGTTGACCCCAAATGCAGATTTTGTGATAAACAAATGACTATCTTGTATCATGTTTCACGGTGTTAGCACCCACTGAATATAAAACTCGGCATGATAGAGTGAGCCAATATATACAAGGGAAATATGCAACTTTTACGGAAAGAAAACTGCAAGAAACTGGTATGAACATTACCCAAACCCGGTTACAAAGACGGGAACTGCAACATTTTCATGGGACTTTACGATACAGACAGATAGAACAGTCAAAGCTAATCGCCCAGGCATCGCGCTCAAAGATCAAAAACACAGAATGTGATTTGTTATTGGCATGACAGTCCCTGCAGACTCTAATGTATCTTTGAAGATCTTCAAAACCTATTCAAATACAAGGATGTTAATGCGGAAATCTAAAAAATGCGGAATGTGAGGACATCAATAATTCCAGTTGTAGTTGGAGCACTCGGATAGGTTGGAAAAGATCCCAATAGACTCATTGAAGGGATTCCTGGTATCCCATGCCTTAAAGAAATACAAAAAATTGTACTCACAAGTACAGCTTACATGTAACGAATAGCTTTATCTATGTAAAATGTTTGTGATCTTATTTTTATTGTTGTTGTTTTTTTTACAAAAATAATCATTAGACAATGCCAGGAAGCAATTTCTGGTTTTAGGTTTCTGAAGAAGAAGAAGAAGAAGAAGAAGAAGAAGAAGAAGAAGAAGAAGAAGAAGAAGAAGAAGAAGAAGAAGAAGAAGAAGAAGAAGAAGAAGAAGCAGAGAAAGAAGAAGAAGAAGAAGAAAAAGATGAAAAAGCAGAGAAAGTAGAAGAAGAAGAAGAAGAAGATAAAGAAGAAAAAGAAGAAGAAGAAGAAAAAGAAAAAGAAGAAAAAGCAGAGAAAGAAGGAGAAGAAGAGAAAGAAGAAGATAAAGAAGAAGAAAAAGAAGAAAAAGCAGAGAAAGAAGAAGAAGAAGAAGAAGAAGAAAAAGATGAAAAAGCAGAGAAAGAAGAAGAAGAAAAAGAAGAAGAAGAAGAAAAAGTTGAAGAAAAAGAAGAAAAAGCAAAGAAAGAAGAAGAAAAAGAAGAAGAAGGAGAAGAAGAAGAAGAAAAAGAAGAAAAAGCAGAGAAAGAAGAAGAAGAAGAAGAAGAAGAAGAAGAAGAAGAAGAAGAAGAAGAAGAAGAAGAAGAAGAAAAATGTTATCCAACTGGAGTATTGTGATCAAAAACCTCAATAAGATGGATTAAAACTAGTAACAAAATTATAGTAAGAACGAAGAGTGTACCGACTGAGAATAGCAAATAAATGGACTAAGAAATTCATAAAAATATTACTGAAAAATAAATGTGTTTTTTTAAGTACACAGTCGAATGTTTCTCTTCGCTCTCTGGAAATTCTTGAAATGCAAATTTTAAGAGGCAGGTAGATACGTGATCGACGAACGAATCGATCATCAAACTGACACATAGAACAGAAAAAAATAATTGGAAACTTTTAGTTATGAGAAAATGCCAAATTCGGTGCAAACGAACTGGATATTTATTTATTATTTTTATTTGTAGTTATTTTTCTCTTTTTTATTTATTTACTTATTTTTAGACAGAATCTTATAGTTTATTATAAACTCTGACATTTTTTATACATATATATATATATATATTTTTTTTTTTTTATTTTTTTTTTTTAGATGTGGTGGGTATAAGCGGAGTAGGAGGTCGGCTGCTTCATGTTGGTGAGCGTCTTAATAGAAAAACCTCCCGGGAAATCATTCGCTACCCTCCGCAACAAGTGTGTACTTGGAGTTAATGTCTAGACATTTTCTTAAGAGCTGCAAATAGGGCTGGAGCCTCTTCCAGCCGTGATGACAGCGCCGTCTGGTGACAAAATAAACATATCGCTGTCTGTCGTGCTTACCTTGATGGCGTCCAACACTATATAACAGTTGTATAAAATTTGTTTACTCTGTGTTCCATCGGACGCTTTCAAAACTATTCGTGAAGACATGGAGATGATGTGAAGTAAAAAGATTTGTCGGAATTTGTTTTTAAATTGTATGGTTTCTATAACATATTAGTTCTGACTGTAGGGTCGCTTTTCTTTTTTGTGTCTAATGTTGTTTGAATATAACGTCTGAAAATATTATGTCGTTCAGAAATTGTATATACATTTTTTTATGAATACAAACGTTGTTTTTAGTGGATGCCCGTAATTGAGTAGGACGTGCCGTTTTTTTTTTTTAAACAGTGATTATTTCTGTCTGCATATTCGAAAAAACTTAATAAAGAAGACGTCAAATCTAATAGGATTCTAATCTGCGATTCCTTATATAGAAATAACCGCCATCTAATCGGGGGAGCTCTGGACCAATCGGCTACAGAGATCCTTCGTCGACCTGTCTTTACATTCGAGAAAACTTAATAAAGGAAACGTGACGTCTGACAGGATTCGAGCCTGCGTTTCCCTACGTAGAGAAAACCACCGTCTGATACGGAGGGCTTTACATCAATAAAGTTAAGCATACCCTACATCTAATTGCCTGCTTATTCGAGAAAGCTTGATTTTTTACGGGATTCGAAACTACATTTCCCTATGTAGAAGTCTCTATCGACTGTTCCGGAGGACCTTAGATCATCATGCTACAGATATCCTCTGTCTAACTGTCTAAAAACCTAATAAAGAAAATGTGACTTCTGATAGGATTCGAACCTGCATTTCCCGACGTGGAAGGAACCACCGTTTGATGCAGAGGGCCTTAGGCCAATTGATTAATGATACCTTTCCTCTACCTGTCTGCGCATTCGAGAAAGCTTAAAGTAAATGTGACATCTGACAGGATTCGAACCTGCTTTTCTTCTACATGGAAGGAACCACCGTTTGATGCAGAGGGTCTTCGGCCAATTGATTAATGATACCTTTCCTCTACCTGTCTGCGCATTCGAGAAACCTTAAAGTAATGTGACATCTGACAGGATTCGAACCTGCGTTTCCCTACGAAGAAAGAACCACAGTCTGATGTGGAGAGCCTTAGGCCAATAGGGTACGAAAATCCTTCGTCTGTCTCCGCATTCGAGAAAACTTAAAGAAAATGTGACTTCTGACAAGATTTGAAATAGTGTTTTTCTACGAACTAGGAACCGCCGTCTGCTGAGGGCTTTAAACCACTCAGCTAGGAGATCCTTTGTCAACCTGTCTACGCAATCGAGAAAACTTGAAGAAAATGGGACTTCTCACAGTATTCAAACCTACGTTTTCCTACATAGAGGGAACCATCATGTGACCCAGAGGGCTTTAGACCAATCGGCGTCCTGGGTAAGACGATAAACTACATCCTACAGCATGGCCTCTAATCAGGAGGTTTTGAGAAGCGTGGAACCACCTCTTAATTGCTGATGTTTCAGGTCCACCCCGAACCTGGGTGGTAGCACCTGTTAGGGTACCAGCTATGGGAAAATAGTTAACCCCGAACTGAGTACAAAACAGTATGAAAGGGTAAAAATAAGATTTGTTACCAGCAATACATTTTCGTAAAAAATTATTACCAGCAATGAATTTTTGAAGAAAAAATTATTACCAGCAATGAATTTTTGAAGAAAAAATTATTACCAGTAATTAATTTTTGAAGAAAAAATTATTACCAGTAATTAATGAATGAATTTTTGAAGAAAAAATTATTACCAGTAATTAATTTTTGAAGAAAAAATTATTACCAGTAATTAATTTTTGAAGAAAAAATTATTACCAGCAATGAATTTTTGAAGAAAAAATTATTACCAGTAATTAATTTTTGAAGAAAAAATTATTACCAGTAATTAATTTTTGAAGAAAAAATTATTACCAGTAATTAATTTTAGAAGAAAAAATTATTACCAGTAATTAATTTTTGAAGAAAAAATTATTACCAGCAATGAATTTTTGAAGAAAAAATTATTACCAGCAAAGAATTTTTGAAGAAAAAATTATTACCAGTAATTAATTTTTGAAGAAAAAATTATTACCAGTAATGAATTTTTGAAGAAAAAATTATTACCAGCAATGAATTTTTGAAGAAAAAATTATTACCAGCAATGAATTTTTTAAGAAAAAATTATTACCAGTAATTAATTTTTGAAGAAAAAATTATTACCAGTAATTAATTTTTGAAGAAAAAATTATTACCAGCAATGAATTTTTGAAAAAAGAATTATTACCAGCAATGAATTTTTGAAGAAAAAATTATTACCAGTAATTAATTTTTGAAGAAAAAATTATTACCAGTAATGAATTTTTGAAGAAAAAATTATTATCAGCAATGAATTTTTGAAGAAAAAATTATTACCAGTAATTAATTTTTGAAGAAAAAATTATTACCAGTAATTAATTTTTGAAGAAAAAATTATTACCAGTAATTAATTTTTGAAGAAAAAATTAGTACCAGTAATTAATTTTTGAAAAAAAAATTATTACCAGCAATGAATTTTTGAAGAAAAAATTATTACCAGTAATTAATTTTTGAAGAAAAAATTATTACCAGTAATTAATTTTTGAGGAAAAAATTATTACTAGTAATTGGTTTTTGAAGAAAAAATTATTACCAGTAATTAATTTTTGAAGAAAAAATTATTACCAGCAATGAATTTTTGAAGAAAAAATTATTACTAGTAATTGATTTTTGAAGAAAAAATTATTACCAGTAATGAATTTTTGAAGAAAAAATTATTACCAGTAATAAATTTTTGAAGAAAAAATTATTACCAGCAATGAATTTTTGAAGAAAAAATTATTACCAGTAATTAATTTTTGAAGAAAAAATTATTACCAGCAATGAATTTTTGAAGAAAAAATTATTACCAGTAATTAATTTTTGAAGAAAAAATTATTACCAGCAATGAATTTTTGAAGAAAACATTATTACTAGTAATAGATTTTTGAAGAAAAAATTATTTCCAGTAATGAATTTTTGAAGAAAAAATTATTACCAGTAATTAATTTTTGAAGAAAAAATTATTACCAGCAATGAATTTTTGAAGAAAAAATTATTACCAGTAATTAATTTTTGAAGAAAAAATTATTACCAGCAATGAATTTTTGAAGAAAAAATTATTACCAGTAATTAATTTTTGAAGAAAAAATTATTACAAGCAATGAATTTTTGAAGAAAAAATTATTACTAGTAATAGATTTTTGAAGAAAAAATTATTACCAGTAATGAATTTTTGAAGAAAAAATTATTACCAGTAATTAATTTTTGAAGAAAAAATTATTACTAGCAATGAATTTTTGAAGAAAAAATTATTACCAGTAATTAATTTTTGAAGAAAAAATTATTACCAGCAATGAATTTTTGAAGAAAAAATTATTACCAGTAATTAATTTTTGAAGAAAAAATTATTACCAGCAATGAATTTTTGAAGAAAAAACTATTACCAGTAATTAATTTTTGAAGAAAAAATTATTACCAGCAATGAATTTTTGAAGAAAAAATTATTACCAGTAATTAATTTTTGAAGAAAATATTATTACCAGCAATGAATTTTTGAAGAAAAAACTATTACCAGTAATTAATTTTTGAAGAAAAAATTATTACCAGCAATGAATTTTTGAAGAAAAAATTATTACCAGTAATTAATTTTTGAAGAAAAAATTATTACCAGCAATGAATTTTTGAAGAAAAAATTATTACCAGTAATTAATTTTTGAAGAAAAAATTATTACCAGTAATTAATTTTTGAAGAAAAAATTATTACCAGCAATGAATTTTTGAAGAAAAAATTATTACCTGCAATGAATTTTTGAAGAAAAAATTATTACTAGTAATAGATTTTTGAAGAAAAATTATTACCAGTAATGAATTTTTGAAGAAAAAATTATTATCAGCAATGAATTTTTGAAGAAAAAATTATTACCAGTAATTAATTTTTGAAGAAAAAATTATTACCAGTAATTAATTTTTGAAGAAAAAATTATTACCAGTAATTAATTTTTGAAGAAAAAATTAGTACCAGTAATTAATTTTTGAAAAAAAAATTATTACCAGCAATGAATTTTTGAAGAAAAAATTATTACCAGTAATTAATTTTTGAAGAAAAAATTATTACCAGTAATTAATTTTTGAGGAAAAAATTATTACTAGTAATTGGTTTTTGAAGAAAAAATTATTACCAGTAATTAATTTTTGAAGAAAAAATTATTACCAGCAATGAATTTTTGAAGAAAAAATTATTACTAGTAATTGATTTTTGAAGAAAAAATTATTACCAGTAATGAATTTTTGAAGAAAAAATTATTACCAGTAATAAATTTTTGAAGAAAAAATTATTACCAGCAATGAATTTTTGAAGAAAAAATTATTACCAGTAATTAATTTTTGAAGAAAAAATTATTACCAGCAATGAATTTTTGAAGAAAAAATTATTACTAGTAATAGATTTTTGAAGAAAAAATTATTACGAGTAATGAATTTTTGAAGAAAAAATTATTACCAGTAATTAATTTTTGAAGAAAAAATTATTACTAGCAATGAATTTTTGAAGAAAAAATTATTACCAGTAATTAATTTTTGAAGAAAAAATTATTACCAGCAATGAATTTTTGAAGAAAAAATTATTACCAGTAATTAATTTTTGAAGAAAAAATTATTGCCAGCAATGAATTTTTGAAGAAAAAATTATTACCAGTAATTAATTTTTGAAGAAAAAATTATTACCAGCAATGAATTTTTGAAGAAAACATTATTACTAGTAATAGATTTTTGAAGAAAAAATTATTTCCAGTAATGAATTTTTGAAGAAAAAATTATTACCAGTAATTAATTTTTGAAGAAAAAATTATTACCAGCAATGAATTTTTGAAGAAAAAATTATTACCAGTAATTAATTTTTGAAGAAAAAATTATTACCAGCAATGAATTTTTGAAGAAAAAATTATTACCAGTAATTAATTTTTGAAGAAAAAATTATTACAAGCAATGAATTTTTGAAGAAAAAATTATTACTAGTAATAGATTTTTGAAGAAAAAATTATTACCAGTAATGAATTTTTGAAGAAAAAATTATTACCAGTAATTAATTTTTGAAGAAAAAATTATTACTAGCAATGAATTTTTGAAGAAAAAATTATTACCAGTAATTAATTTTTGAAGAAAAAATTATTACCAGCAATGAATTTTTGAAGAAAAAATTATTACCAGTAATTAATTTTTGAAGAAAAAATTATTACCAGCAATGAATTTTTGAAGAAAAAACTATTACCAGTAATTAATTTTTGAAGAAAAAATTATTACCAGCAATGAATTTTTGAAGAAAAAATTATTACCAGTAATTAATTTTTGAAGAAAATATTATTACCAGCAATGAATTTTTGAAGAAAAAACTATTACCAGTAATTAATTTTTGAAGAAAAAATTATTACCAGCAATGAATTTTTGAAGAAAAAATTATTACCAGTAATTAATTTTTGAAGAAAAAATTATTACCAGCAATGAATTTTTGAAGAAAAAATTATTACCAGTAATTAATTTTTGAAGAAAAAATTATTACCAGTAATTAATTTTTGAAGAAAAAATTATTACCAGCAATGAATTTTTGAAGAAAAAATTATTACCAGTAATTAATTTTTGAAGAAAAAATTATTACCTGCAATGAATTTTTGAAGAAAAAATTATTACTAGTAATAGATTTTTGAAGAAAAATTATTACCAGTAATGAATTTTTGAAGAAAAAAATATTACCAGTAATTAATTTTTGAAGAAAAAATTATTACCAGCAATGAATTTTTGAAGAAAACATTATTACCAGTAATTAATTTTTGAAGAAAAAATTATTACCAGTAATTAATTTTTGAAGAAAACATTATTACTAGTAATAGATTTTTGAAGAAAAAATTATTACCAGTAATGAATTTTTGAAGAAAAAATTATTACCAGTAATGAATTTTTGAAGAAAAAATTATTACTAGTAATAGATTTTTGAACAACAAAATAAAATATTACCAGCAATAGACCTTTGAAAAAAAAATTATTAACAGCAATACATTTTTCGGAAAAAAATACTACCAGCAATAAAAATTTTGTCGCCATTAAATAACCCATCGGGGTTGATATGCCGTGAAACAAAACAAACAAACGAAGAAACAAACGAAATAAGAACTCTTTAAAAAAAAAAATCAATGCGTCCTACTCCAATACGTGTATCCACTAAAATAAAGTTTGAAGTAATATAGATATGTCAGATTAATTTATCCATCGCACCCATACATATATATATATATATATATATATATATATATATATATATATATATATATATATATATATATATATATATATGTACATATATATATATATATATATATATCTTAAAAATGTTTCAAGATATCTTACCGGATTTCTCCTAGTTTATATATATATATATATATATATATATATATATATATATATATATATATAACAATATTATTACAATAGTTGCACAAAAATATATTACACATTACCAATGAGTAGCGTCTCCTCTTTGTTAATTTTATATCAATCTATTTTAGAATTTTACTTAAAATATTACCGGGTGTAACAACAAAATTGTCCAAATCGTGTCACAGCCAAATTGTCCAATTGTTAGATTCGAACCGTTGTATCTTAAGAATGTTTCAAGATACCTTACTGGATTTCTTCTAGTTTTTTATAACACTATTGGACTCTTCGTTGAAAAGTATGAATGTATTTAGTTCTAAGTTGAAAAGATGATCCCTGTTGCTGTTGTGACCTCCTGATCCAGCTTTCTTCTCTACTGTTGCCACTTTTTAAAACTTATTCAGCATTCTCGCGAAGGTTCTTGAAAGGTGGAAGACAATGTATTAATTTTGGTACCATTACTGAAAGACTGAATGATGTTTTTCCTTTCACTATTGCTCATTTGGAAAGATATAGCGGGGTTGACACAAAACGATTTTAACCTGTTTTCTTTCTAGCAGAATAACTGAAAGTGTTTTTCGGTGATTCTTACGACAAACGTTGTCAAGATGGCTAAACGTCTTATCTGAAAACCTGGAAAAAAGAAACTCAATTAGTTTAGTGCTATTTATATATATTACATATTTTGCAGGAAGGATAATTATCCCATGATTGTTACACGATTTGGACAATTTTTTTCTTACACCCGGTATATAAGCCTCATCAAGACCCCTGTCAGGGAAATGTCTCATTTAAAATATCGGACCATCTCAAAGTAACTGACAAGAAACTCAATAAATGGGTTCGACATTCAATGAAGTCAAAGAGTTCAATGTTTTGAGGTCAGGTCGATGCTGCAAGAACACAAGATCAACTCGTCATCCTTTCTTTCATATTCCGTTAGGAAGAAGGAAGTACCATTCGAATAGGTTCTTCCAAAGAGCCGGTGATTTGGAGAATAGAATCCCAAGAGTTAATTAATCACACTGTTCAATGAGGGAGGGACTGGCATGGCTCATTCAATATCTCCCAAAATCTACAATCGTTGGTTCCAACATCCGCAGCTAGGACCCGCCAGTCCACGTACACTAACCGACTCCTATTCTTTCCCTTCGTATTCCATTAGTAAAGATGAAGTTCCGTTCAAACAGCTTCTCCCTAAGAGCCGATTGTTTATGGAACAGACGTCCGAGAGTCAGTTGCTCGCACAGCTAGCTCAATGAGAGAAGGATTGGCTTTTCACATGCAATACATCTAAAATCATTTGAATCAACAGTCAGACATACGCAGCTAGAACCCGTTCAGCCACGGACACTAAAATCGACTTTTCATTCCCTTCATATTCCATTATTAAGAAGGAAGTTCCATCCGAACAGATTCTTTTAAAGTGCCGGTGATTTGGAGAACAGAATCCCGAGATTCCATTACTCGCACTGCCCACTGAGGGAGGGACTGGTGTTTCACATTCAATACCTTCCAAAATCAACAATCGTTGGTTCCACCAGTTCAGTCATCCACAGCTACGACCCGCCAGTCCACTTACACTACGTCGACTCATCTTCAATCCCTTTATATTCTACTGATGAAGACAAAATTTCGTTTATTTTCTGTGTTGTGGATTGGACTCTCGAGAGAGGTTTTGTCCCCAATCCCTTCTATTGGAATTTGGAATGGTCTCCCTTGGTGGGGATACTTACCTGATCACGGAAGCGTGATCAATACCTAGATTGATGACCGATCGGGTATACCAGATGCTGCAAGTTTGGATGTGTGGATGGTATCGTGGCTCGGAATGAGAAGTCGGAAAGACGAGTTCGTATCCAGTCGAGATTCCTTAAATTCACTTATGCAGAAATACCCTTGGAAAATATATTAATCCCCCACCTCTTCCCCACCGCATCAACAGGTTAAATATTAAAACTTGTACCTGAAAATTATTATTATCTCTAAAAGAATGTTTAATACAGTACTTACTCGCTAAAAGAAATTGTTCTTATAACCTAAAAATATGTTTCGCTTTTGAATAACTTGCAAAGACTCGAGAGGCCGTAGAAAATGAATCAGTTTACTTGAGAGCAACAGTCGTAACCTCTTCAAATCAAGGTTCAACCGTTATCTGTCATACATTTTTTCATCATACTAGACTAGGACGAAGAAAAGAATTGGAACCATCGAAATCTGGTTCTACAGAAGGATGCTGAGGATATCATCGACCAAATATGTGAGCAACGACGAGGTTTTATAGAAAACGGAAGCAAAAAGGAAACTTATATTTGACATCAGAAGACTGTTGAAAATTCCGAGGCACATAAAAAGTGCTTGGAAATTCTGACACCTACAGGGCAGATTGAGGGCAGGGGGGACAGAGGCAAACAGCACATAACACACTTGATGAGCCTTAGTAAACAGATGGTGGAACCAGGTTCAGGAGAAATAACGGAAAGACGAAAGTTATTAAAAGCTAGAAAGAACATGAGATTGGGGAGAGCAATGATCGCAGAAAACACGGCATATAAAGAAGAAACCATCCTCTTACGTCCAAGAAACAACCTCATTCACTTTTATGTCTCTACCTTGAGTGCCTCTTGGGCCTTGCACTAGGTAATTAGTAGTGTAAAATTGCCAAAAAGAAAAGACGTTAACGACGTGACAGTTGATGTTTCGCGACGCCGATTACCAAAGCGTAGAACCGACACAATGAACGAACTGAGCAGTTCATCTGGGGATTGTTTCTGTTTTGTCGGCGTCAGTAGCAGCGAACTAAGAGCAAATTGGAAATATGTAATATTCATGGTCGGGTCGTCGATAGACAAAGCTTATTACTTAATCAGTTTCGTTTCCTGGCAACTGAAAAGAAAAAAGTGCTAAGGACAAACGTCACGGGTCATCGAGGGTAAACAATTTTTGAAAATAGTAAGATTTCCCCCTATCTTACTCTTTTTTCTTTCTTTATTTCTTTCTTTATTTCTTTATTTTTTCTTTCTCTCGCTCTTTCTCTCGCTCTTTCCTTCTTTCTTTCTCTATCTTTCACTATCTCTTTCTCTCTCTTTTCTTTTTCTTTCTTTCACTCTTTCACTCTCTTTTTCTGTTTCTCTCTTTTTATCTCTCTCTCTTTCCTTCAAATATTCCCTCTTTTTCTCTCTCTCCCTTTATCTCTCTTTTTCTCTCACCTCCTCTCTTTTTCCCTTTTTCTCTTTCTATCCTTCTCTATCTCTTTCTCTCTCTTTTCTTTCTTTCTCTCTCTCTCTCTTTCTTTCCCTTTCTCTCTCTTTCGTTTTTTATCTCTTTCTCTCTTTCTTTCACGCATTCTCTCTTTTTCTCTCTCTCTCTTTCTCTCTCTTTTCTCTCATCTTCTCTCTTTTCCACTCGTTCTCTCTCTCTATCTCTCTCTTTCTCTCGCTTTTTATTTTGATCACTCTCTTTCTCTGTCTTTCTTCTTCTGTCTCCCTATCTCTCTCTATATATATCTTTTCCTCTCCTTCCTTTCTCTCTTTGTCTCTCTCTCTTTTTCTGTTTCTCTTTCTCATTCTCTTTCTCTTTCTATCGCTTTCTTTTTATCACTCTGTGTTTTTCTATATCTATCTATCTATGTATCTCTCTCTCTCTCTCTATCTCTCTCTCTCTCTCTCTCTATATATATATATATATATATATATATATATATATATATATATATCTTTTCCACTTTTCTCTCTCTTTTTTCTCTTTATTTCTCGGTATCTCTCTCTTTCTCACTTTCTCACCCTCTCTTCCTTCCCAGAATAAAACCGATTAACTCTCAGATTCTTGATCCATCAAAGTACCATCACTGACTCTTCTTCAAACTTAAAGTACAACTATTCAGGTATTATTAATGAAAAGGGGCTATTTTCCACCGGAAGTGAAGGTCAGTGTTTGAGTTAGCGTTTCAAACTTTCCTAATTGAATTAATGGCGCAACTCTATCTACCTGGATATATATCAATTTGTAAGTGTCATTGCATCTGTAAATAGATATCAAATTTTAGACTTCCCCTAGCGGAAGGATGGGTCAATATAATTTCCCTCTTTCGATTAATTTGCATAAATCTAGCTTACATATTTATATTGCTACCATTCGTCCATTCATTGAATATCGCTATCACATTTGGTCTGGTGCTTCTGCTATATATTTAGACATACGTGATAAAATACAAAGAATCTGCTATGTTATTAATATTGACCTGGCATTTCAGCTTCAGTAATTTTCCCAGCGCCATAACGTAGCTTCCTTGTACATTTTTCTGTAAAAAGTTTTCAGAGTAATTGGCCTGGTGAGCTTTCCTCTTTGGTACTTAGGCTTTATGAATCGAAGCGCAGTACTAGATTGGCGGGAAGGTCCCATCATTTCACAGTTGAAATTGCTAGATGTAATCGTAAGTTCTATTCTGACAGTTTCTTCTTCCGCAGTTCTCGCTTTTGGAACTCTATTCCGGCCTCTTGCTTTCCAATCAACAGTGAGCTTCAGCAATTTAAATGCAACGTCAATCGATATTTTTCATCTTCGTAATTCCTGTTTTTATTGTTCTCTTCCCTTAATAATGATTTCGATTTCTCTTATTCTTTCACACTCAGAAACCCCTTGCGTCTTAGTGGCTTTATTGCCTTGCTTGGGATGAAATGATTACAGAAACCGTAATAACCTGATTATTAAGAAGAAGAAAAAGAAAAAGTAGAAGAAAAAGCAGAGAAGAAGAAGAAGAAGAAGAAAGAAGAAGAAAAAGAAGAAGAGGAGGAGGAGGAGGAGGAAAAAGAAGAGAAAGAAGGAGAAAAAGAAGCAGAAGAAAAAGAAGAAGACAAAGAAGAAGAAGAAGAAGAGGCGAAGGAAAAAGAAGAAAAAGGAGAGAAAGAAGAAGAAAAAGAAGAAGGGAAAGAAGAAAAAAGAAGAGAAAGAAGAAGAAGAGAAAGAAGAAAAAGGAAAAGAAAAAGAAAAAAGAAGAAAAAGAAGAAGAAAAGCAGAGAAAGAAGAAGAAGAAAAAGAAGAAGATAAAGAAGAAGAAAAGAAGAAGAAAATTAAGAAGAAGAAGAAGAAAAAAGAAGAGGATGAATAAGAAGAAACAGAAGACAAATAAAGAGGAAGAAGAAGAAAAAGTAGAAGAAAAAGCAGAGAAGAAGAAGAAGATGAAGAAGAAGAAGAAGAGGCGGAGGAAAAAGAAGAAGAAGAAGAAGAGAAAGAAGAATAAAAAGAAGAAGAAGATAAAGAAAAAGAAGAAAAAAGAAGTAAAAGAAAAAAAGAAGAGAAAGAAGAAGAAGAGAAAGAAGAAAAAGAAAAAGAAAAAAGTTGCTTAAAACGGTTGAGAAACACCGGTTTAGCACTTAACTAGGGATGAGTAGCCAAAATCGATTCATGCCCTTTCCAAATGAACTGATGCGAAAATGATTACAACAAACTGGTCCACTCGGGGAAATAGGGGAATATTAGGGACAAATTTCTTTTCTCTTTAGACGGCGAAATATTTTCTGGCTTTAAATAACCTGCAAAGGGTTGATAATCCGTAAAAAACAATCAAGTCCTTCCTTCTTGCTTTTCTTCACTACCTTGTGAAGGGGTTCTTGTTTTCTTTCTGTGTTTGTTTCACACTAAATAAGCTGAACAAATAGCTGAATAGAAACAGGGAAATAAAATAAGTTCATATTTTTGTGTGCATTTAAAAAAAAAGTCTATGGTTTTATTTCATAACATTTAAATGTATATTCTTTAAAAAAAATTGCGCCGTGATATTTTCATTTTCTCCGAGGTGTGCCGTAGCTTAAAAAGGTTGAGAAAGACTGCATTAGATGATGAACGAGTAACACACGAAAAAGTCATAAACTATCCGAACTTTTAGATGAAACATGTATATTATTATTATTATTATTAATTTTTTTACTAGTATTTCTTTTCATTATTACCCCGTCTTTACACCATGCGTGGCCGAGAGGTTGGCACGTTCGCTTTCTAATCATAAGACCTTGGTTCGAATCTCTACGAGGTCGATTTTTTCGTCGCGATGACTTATTGATGTTACAGACAGCGACTTGAAATACCGCTAAGCGGCTTGAAAAATCTTATCACGGGTTTACTTTGTGAGTGAAATTGGGTAGACGGATTGGACGGTTGAAAATAGTTGATGGTTCAGTTAGCACGAAGTCACAAGTCATCGTGATCGAGAGGTTGAGCGTAGTGACGTTGTTCAAGAATATGATCACGTTCTTTCGCAAGGAGCTTTCACTATAGTTACAGTATTAAGCCCAGATGTGCTTTGAGGACTGAGGTCTGGAATAGAGTTTCGCTAGTAACCCTGGAGATAGGTAGTAACCAGTTTTCCTTCACCTAGACCGGTTGCTACCCAAGGCTATAGAACCCAGTCCGTCCTGCTATTTACCCATTACCCTTGGCATTTACGACTTTCCTAAAAAAAATGTCGTTTTTAATAATGACTAGTTTTTCTTTCATGATAGTCTTTCTGAATTTCTGAGACGAAATGTTGCATAGCCCCTTCATGCTGGGTGGGGTCTCTTTGTCACTGCGCCAATTAATATAATTTTATACTCTCCCTCTCCTCTCTCCCTCTCTCTCTTTCTCTCTCTCTCTCTCCCCTCTCCCTCCCTCTCTCTCTTTCTTTCTCTCTCTCTTTCTCTCACTTCTCTCACAGCCAGGTAGAGGAATATTTTGAGGGTCTATAGATGAAAACACATCAACAAAAGGAATTTTCATTTTAACTATTTTATACGTCGACGTATACATCTCTAACTATCAAGTGGTGTCGCTCTCTCACCCCACTGGGGAACAGATCCCAGACACGAAGGAACACGTCTACATTGTTCGACGGTTAAAACTCAACTTCCTGGAAAAGTTTTCTCTATCATTCCCACTCTAGTTCCGCCAATCAAAATCGACTTCCTTTATTTTGTTTTGTATCTGACCCCTAAGGTCAAACTGAGGAAGAGCACAAATATACTACTCTAAAATAAAATAATAGTTTTCTAAACTATTATTTAACAGAAACAATGTTTCTGTTAAATAATAGTTTAGAAAACTATTATTTTATTTTATCTAATTGTTTCACTCCATGTCAGTAGACCATAAAGTAGCAATGAGTTACTCTCCTGAAGGTTAGCATCAGCCAGGATGCTGGAAAAAAAGAACAAAAAGGTTCACTCAAGGATACATGGCACAGTGGATAAAGGCGTTAGTTAGATCCAGTGACAGGACCCAAAGATTGTGAGTTCAATACCCGGTTAAGGCAGTGAAGAACTTGGAGAGGGGAATTAACTGACATCCATTAAACATGGCACGTGGAACTATAACAGTTTACCCCAGTGAGCGAAATAAAAGGTTCAGTTCGATATTCCAACCACCTGAAGAAGGCCGGAGCGTACAACGGCCGAAACGTTGTAATAAATATGACGACAAAGACGAGGACAATAAATATGGCGACAAAGATGAGGACAAAAGCATTTTCGCTTTTGAGACGTTAAAATTAACAACCAATTTCTTGCCTAAACTAAAATCAGATTGAAGATCATTTTCGAGATCAGCTGCTGTCATATAGTAAAACAGATCTATGCTTATCGTTTTGACTCTCATATAAACCGGTTTCAATTCTATCTTATGACTCAAGTATAAACGTCATCTCTTTCTATCTTCATGACACTCGTGTAAACTTGACTTATGTCAACTTTTTTGTTTCTCATGTAAACGGAACACATCTCTACTTATATATATATATATATATATATATATATATATATATATATATATATATATATATATATATATATATATATTTAATGTGATGTAAACCGAATCATCTACTTTTTTGACTCTGGTATAAACATGATCTGTGGCTACCTTTTTGACTCTGGTGTAAATCAGTCTTACTTCTACCTTTTTGACCCAAGTGTAAATGGGATCTCTGTTTACGTTTTTAACTCTTGTGTAAACTGGAACTGTCTACCTTTTTGAGTCTAGTGTAAACTGGACATATCAAACGTTTTTACTCCCGTATGAACCGAGTCTATGTAAGCCTTTTTTTTCTTTCTTTTTTTTACTTTAGTGTAAACTGGATCCGTGACTACCTTTTTGATTCTTATGTAAACCAGTCTTACCCCTACCTTTTTGGCCCAAGTGTAAGCGGCATCTCTCTACGTTTTTAACTCTCGTGTAAACCGGACCTTTATGAATCTCTTGTAAACCAGACTTAATTCTCTTTTCTCGATTCTGTTGTAGACGGAATCTCTGTATACGCGTTCATCTCTAGTCTAAACCGGGCCGATGTCAACCACTTTTACTCGAGAGTAAATCGGACGTATGTATAACTTTTTGACGCTTGCTTAAATTGAAAATATTTTAAACCAGGTAGATAGCTGTCTGTGCATTAATTCATTGTCTTTTGTCCTGTAAGACTTATATTTGCCGTTAAATAACCTAACAGTGGTTATGTACTGAAATTAACCAGTTTCACTTCATCTGAAATTGAAAATTATCTATTGAAACTTTAAGATCAAAATTCAAAGAATAACAGTGTCAGTCTACCGACTTGTTGATTCCCTCTTTCAATACAATAGCAATGACCCCCCAGGACCCAAATTTTCAAAAATTAAAATCTGCGTTCCATCTGCAGTATAATGATTGCTGATATGTATCTAGTAAATTCTCAAGAAAACATCTCGTTAAATGCTGTTGATATATTGCAAGTATTCGTCAGATTAAAACAAAAAAAAACATGAAAATTAACCATTCCTTTACGCCATCAATTAAGAACGCGACGAGTAAATGTTTTTCAAGCCAACCAAATGTCGTCCGAATCTTGGATACCGCAAGGGGCGATAGCGAACACAAACAAATGTAAACATCCCTTGCTATGTTGTTGTTGTCGTCTTTAGTTCTAATATTTATATACCTAACTTCCTTTCTTTCCAAATAATGTCGTCTGTGTTTATGAAACTTGTACTGGAATAAATGAACGCAGAAAGAATGCGCAGGTTTCGGTACGCAGTTAACAGATGGTTATCTTCTGAGAAGTAAGGAAAGATGCGACAAGGCCGCTTGCTACCCACGGTTCAGGCGGGCGGCGGAATTAAGAGTCAGCACATATACCCGGGAATGAGGGTACTTGATAAAATAATTGGCCGGCATGCAGCACACAGGAAAAGAATAAGGAGGACAAAGTGAAATGTGCAGGTAACTGAAACAGATTGAGAGAATATTTCTATAAACGTCTGTCTATTGAAAAAAAAAAACTAACACAACGGCCGACCGGAAGTATTCCCGGCAAAGCAAAAAATGAGAGCTTCCTGCTAAGATTCTATATAATTTTTTTTTTTTTTAACTGGAAAACATCGGACGGCTGTCGGTTTTACAAGACAACAATTTCGCGTTTCAAAATATATTTTCTGAGATGTGCTGTCATTGCTATTATAATAGCCAACTATACGTTTTCCTAGCGCCCCTGTCTGCAAGAGCGTATAACCAATCCCTATTGCAGACGCCTGCGTAGGCACATCTACGTTTGTTAGGCACCCAGTTGTTGTTTATACTGCAGCGATTTTGAGCGGACCCTACTTCCTGTTTCCGATAGACAGGGCGTATAATGACACTATGAGTTGTTTGAACAACGCCAGTACTGTCAAAGCCTCGATCACGATGACTTGTTATTTCATGCAAGCGCAACTATCGAATGACTTCCGAATAGTTCCGTCCATACAGTTTTACTCGCCAAGCTTGATTCAACCCATGGTTAAGTTTTTCAGACATTTTCCAAAGGTGACGCACGTTGGAATTCCTCTAGTCTGGTAAAATCAAGAAGTTACCTTCCTGACAGACCGACCATAGTAAGACCCAGGTCTCATGATCGAAAATATGAACGTTTTAACCACGTTTTTTTTTCTTTTTAACCAATTCCCCACCCAGCAAGGCGATAACGCCACTAAGACTCAAAGAGCTAATGGGAGAGATATAGAATAAAACGACTTTACAAAGAACGGGAAACCTGAAAAGAAGGATATTTATATATAGAATCCGAAATAGTTGAAATTTCTCGGAGATAGAATGAGGAAAGAAGGCTTGAAGAATTTGACACTAACATGACATATTCAAGGCAACAGATACAATAGAAAGCAGCGCGTAGCTTTCTTTTTAATCAATTCACACCAAACAAGGCGATAATGCGACTAAGACGTAAAGGTTTTACTGGTAGTGAAAGAGAATGAAAAGACAATAGAAGGAACCGGAAATCCAATCCTAAACAGGAGACAGGCGATAGACCACTACTCCTTTTCAAAATACCTGGGAGGGGTGTGAACCGGGCGATTGCTATTATGCATTGATTTATTCGAACCTGTTTCAAAATTTGTATTTTTCTTAATCACGACCTTCATTACAAATTTCTGAAACCAGTTGCTGTTATACATTAACCCACCAGTTTCTGCGTTTCTCTTATTTTTATAACAACGTTTCGATCGCTGTGCTCTCCGGCCTTCTTCCTCTCTTATTTTTACGATATTTCATTGTTTGATCGCGACGTTTCGACCATCTTACCATCCAGCATTCATCAGGTGTCTGATGAATTTGGGTAACTTTCTGCAAATATCAAACGGGAGCCTTTATAAGATCTGCGACAATGAGTTCCCTCATTCAGATATTTGTGGGATATGATTATGAAACACGTATACATGTGGGTAATTCATTTGCAAAAGGGAAGAAAAAAAATAAAACAAACAAAATGGTAAAAAATAATTTAAAAAAAACGTAACGTGTTTCGACTTTCAAAATTACTTCATCAGACTAATATAATGTTTTTATTGATAGCATTATATATATATGTATTAAGAAAAAGGCGAAAATATAAACAAAAACGGAGTTTATGATCATATATATAGAATAAGGGTGTAGATGTATGGACGGTAAAGTTTAAATTTCAATTTTCAATTTCTAGGGTCCGATGTCTCAAGACTTACTTGCAGCCGACTTTATTCTGCTTCCTAGCCTCATGAGTTTGCTTTTATCTTTGTTGTCTTTAACCCTTTGAGCCCTGTGTTCTTGAACAATTGTAACCCTTCTGCCTGAGCTCCTGAGTCAAAATTCGCAAATAATTGGTATGTAACGTTTCACGATAGATATAAAAATAGTTACAAGTGTTTACCCACCGTTCAACCAGTAGCCGGGCATAAAGTCATATTTCTCTACCAACCACTGTTCAACCGGTGGCTGGGCATTATGTCATCAGTGATTTTTAATTTTTTTTATTTTTAACCCTTTGAGCCCTGTATTCCTGAACAATTGTAACCCTTCTGCCTGAGCTCCTGAGTCAAAATTCGCAAATAATTGGTATGTAATGTATCACGGTAGATATAGAAATAGTTACAAAAAATATAAGCATTATATTTAGAGAGTTTATTGCCAGAATTCTTTCTTTGTGTCCCAGTCGACCCAAATAAGACAACCAATAGCAAAACACGACGCAAGTGTTTACTTACCGTCACAGCCGTTGGCTGGGCATTAAATCATTTTTCTGTATCATCGGTAAAGCGGTGGTCTGGGCTCAAAAGTTTAAATTAAAATTTCTTAAAAATAACGGTGTTTTATTTCTGTGTCCTTTTTGAAAAAAAATACTTGCTTTGATAAAGTCAATCAGAGAACGAACGCGTCGGTTAAGATCATTTTTCCTTTTACCTTTATTCGTGCGCACAGACGCACAGACGCACAGACTCACATATATATATATATATATATATATATATATATATATATATATATATATATATCAATTATGTAGTGCTTGTTCAATTTATATAACGTAAATCATTATTTGTTTTTCGTATGAATGATTTACGTTATATATATATATATATATATATATATATATATATATATATATTTGTGTGTGTGTGTGTGTGTTTTGTACAATGAGAAATATTAAAAAATTAAAATCTTCAGACTCACTGGGTTGTATATTAATATTCTTTCGGTTATATTATTTCATTCAGATTCCTTGACTAGTTTCGGCCAGCATGGCCATCATCAGGAGAAAAAAAAAATCTGCTTGTCAGTAGCAGTGAACTACAGAAATGAATAAATTGAAGGAGAAAATGAACTTTTGTCTGCATTTTTCATTTGTTTTTTTTTGTTTTGATTTTCTTTTTTTTTTAAACATGAATTTTGGTCAGACCTTGTGTTGATCAAACAGTCTGTTTTAAGTTGTTATTTGAGATAAGAGCTGGATGGATTCATGATGCTCTGAATTCCCTTGGTCAGTTTGGCAGATTTATTGGTTCCTGAGAAGGGGATGTGTCTTTGTTAAGTGTGTGTGTTATTTGGTTCTTAGGGAGTGAGTATGTAAGCGTGTACATTAGTATGAGTGTATGTTATCATTTAGCTCATTAGGGAGGGAGTATGATGTGTGTAAATGTGTATATTAATATGAGTGTGTGTATAAGTGTGAGACCTCAATATATATATATATATATATATATATATATATATATATATATATATATATATATATATATATATATAAATAAAACGAATGACATCAAGAATTAATCTCACTTTATTTAATAACGGAAATAATTTGCTAAAGGTTTTTTTTTTTTATGCATAGACGCCAACTCGAATTCCAGCCACGCTACTACCATTCAATAAACGCTACTAACATTTAATAAGCATTACACAACTATATCTTAAGACGCACCCATGAAAAGAAATTAACAACAGACCCCTGACAATGGCTAAAAGAGTGACCGAAAGGCTATAGATACTACTGACAATTTTACACACACACACACACACACACACACACACACACACACACATATATATATATATATATATATATATATATATATATATATATATAAGGGTGTTTCATTAAGACGGATCAAAGTCAGCAGTAAATAAATCAGTGTTATTGGTGAAAATTTATTTATTTCTCTATTGAATCAGGTTATTTAAGTGATGGCAATTATGTGTGAAAAACAATATCGCCCAAATGTCCGCCAAATCTGAAAGAAGAAGAAAAAAATTCATTAGACGCTTAAACTTAATTCACATTAAAATCAGTTATTGGGACACCCTTTTTGTATATACAGAGTCTGCCTAACATGTATAAACATTTCAGGAAAGGAAAAACTTGTCTTTCGTACTTTTATTGCGATAACACTGTTTACTGTAGTACGATATTTTCTCGACAGATGGCGTTACACTGGCGCCCTTAGACAAAAAATTGAAAATGCACGTGAAGTAATCCCATTGGACAATTTGGTCAACGTTGCCCAAGCAGGAGTTTGCCACACTAATAAATTTCTGGAAGCTAATTGCCACCGTTTTGAGCGTCTCTTATGATTGTAAGTCGAAAAGGTAACTTGTATTAATCTCTTGATGTCTGAATAAGTTTAGTATTCTTTTCTTTTTATGTGTCGTGTCCATTCGAGGTGTTCTGCTTCGCGCTCTGTTCATCAGAATAAGGAGATTGAGTTTTGATACGTGGCTCATTTGGCTGATTGTTCGGTGGAGCTTACATTCGTTTGCGCTTGGTTTGAAAATAAATCTGCTGAGCCCTTCCGGTATATCCCCACTGTTGTAGATTTCATTTTTTATTTCTGTGATCTTGTCTATGCCCAAATCATCTAAGGCTGTCAGCATTTCCGTTACAATTCCGTCTGACTCTGGCGCTTTGTTTCTGTTCAATTTCGCCAGTGCAGCTTCTACTGCGGTTTTTAGAATTTCAGGCCCGTCGTTAGTTCTGTGTATTGCCGGTTGGTCTCTTTCGTCGTGGAAGAAATCTCCAATATATTCGTCCCGGCGCTGAAGAATATTTTCTTTTTCGTGTCTGTTATCAGTACTGTGTTATCTGCGTATCTTATGTTGTTAAGATTGTGGCCCTCAAAGATGAATCTCAGTAGGATTTCCAATTCTCTCAGAATTGCCTCGCTGTATAGATTGAATAAGACCGGCGAGAAGATACATCCTTGCTTTGTATATACACTGAAACCGTTCTCTATGCGCCTGTATTGGTTCTTGATTATTCTAATATCTTGCTGCACAAATGGAAACTTACTAAATAAGTCCGGTGAGAAGGCACATCCTTGTCTTACACCCCTTTCTATTTTTGTATATCTGCTTCTCTCTTATTCTATCCGTATGTAGGAGGTTTGCTGCCAGGATAGGTTCTTGGTTATTCTTATATGCTTCCTAAATATGTCAAGGTTGCCAGACAGTTCCATTGGCCGTGTAGTCGAATGATGCGAACGATGTTCACTGAAAGAGAAGACAGGACATCTAATTCTCTCGGGATCGCCTCGCTGTATAGGTTGAATAAGTCCGGTGAGAAGGCACATCCTTGCCTTACACCCCTTTCTATTTTTGTACATCTGCTGAACTCATTCTCTATGCGCATGCATGCTGTTTACTGCCAGTATAGGTTCTTGATTATTCTAATATCTTGATGCACAAATGTAAACTTACTAAATACTAAGATTTGCTTTTGTTTAAAGATAGGAAATCACAGCTCTCCACAGCTTCCTGTCCCTGTAAGTAACACTCACCTTTTATCAGCACTTTGTTGCTCTTGTTTTTTTTTTTATTTTAAATAGAATTCACCCAATGTACGGGCCAAGAGCCTCTCAAGGTAGATGTTATACTGGAGAAGGTGTGTTATATAAAGAAGAAGTAGAAAATGTCGGCATTTCCGTTACAATTTCGTCTGGTCCTGTAGGCTTTCCAATTCTCTCAGAATTGTCTCGCTGTATAGGTTGAATAAGTCCGGTGAGAAGACACATCCTTGCCTTACGCCACTTTCTCTTTTTGTATATCTACTGAACTGAGGTGTTCCAACAGATCTTTGTGGGGTACTTTGTCGAAGGCCTTTGCGAAGTCTATGAAACATAGGTACATGTCCTTCTGCATTTGGTTTGCTCTTTCTGATAATATTAAGAACATGAATATCGCGTCCCTTATTGCTTTAACGTACCCTAAGAGTCCTAACTCTAGCCTGAATCTACTGCGCGCTCTATTCACCAGAATACGGATGATGAATTTTTCTTACGTGGCTCATTAGGCTGATTGTTCGGTGGAGTTCACATTCGTTTGCGCCTGGTTTCTTATGCAGTGCTATGAAAATAGATCTGATTTGGTCTTCCAGTATATCCCCCCTGTTGTAGATTTCATTTATTATTTTTGTGATCTTGTCTATGCCAAAATCATTTAAGGCTGTCAGCATTTCGTTACAATTCCGTCTGGCCCTGCCGCCTTGTTTCTGTTCAGTTTGGCTAGTGCGGCTTCTACTTCGGTTTTTTCAGAATTTCCAGGTCCGGTAGTTCTGTGTATTGCCGGTTGTTCTCTTTCCAGCGCTGTAGAATTTTTTTCCTTCTCTAATATGAGCGTTCCATCATTTGATTTTATGCAGCTTGTTAACGAGCATGTCTTCTGTACTGTTAGTTCCCTTATTTGTTTATGCATAACTCCTTTGTTGGTGGTACTCAAATTTTTGTTTATCCACTCTTCTTGAACTTACCTGCATTTGGTCCTTATTTTGTTGTGGTTTTCTGTATTCCGTTCCGTATCTTGGCAGAGTTTTCTGTCTCCTTTACATCATGTCGAGAATCTCATCAGTCATCCATTCCTTTTTTTTTTCTTTGTTCATTCTCCTTAGGGATGATATCGTTTGCTGATGTCACTAAAGCGTCTCTTAGTGCTTCTCATTTTGAGTCTCCATTGTGTCCCTCGTATATTCTTTACACGTTGTCCATATATTTTTCTTTCGGGTTCGGGTCGCTCAGGAGTTTGTTGTATTGCAATTTGGATGCTGCGTTAGGCTTCTTCACTTTCTGTAGTTTCACTCTTAGTTTACATATAACAGGGCGATGATCGCTTCCGCAGTCGGCACTTGAGTAGGTTTTGCAGTAAACCATTGTATTCCTGAATCTTTTTTTGATATTTATGTAGTCAATTTAGTTTTTAGTTTCATCTCCATGTCCATAATCGTCTCAGATGTTCTTGGAACCAGGTGTTGGCTATTATCTGATCAGTGGCCGTGCACCATTGGATCCATTTTTCTCCACGTTTGTTGAGGGTTCCTAGTCTGAATTTTCCGGTTAAATCCCCTGCCCTCTCCCTGCTTACTTTGGCGTTTAGGTCTCCCATGATAATTATGACTTCTTGTGTTTTGTCATGAGCCTTGGCATCGTCTAGCATGGAGTAGAAAGATTCGAGATCCTCTTCCTTAATTTATGCTGTCGGTGCATACACTATTATGATAGTTATATTGAAAGGCTTTTCTTAAATACTTTATCTAGTATCAGTCTTACTCCTTTTTCGTTTTTCTCTCTGCCTGCATAAATAACCCTGTGCTTGTCGCTGACAAGTTTCGCATACACCTAAGATGATGATTTTTAGCCAGCTCATCTCTTGTTTCTCATTATCTAACTGGCCGCAGTTGTTCAACGTCCGGACGTTCCATGCCCCGAGAGTTATTTTTTGTTTGATGCGAGAAGTCGCAAGATAACTGCCCGGTGACACTTTTCTCGCAATACCTCACGATGAAACGAGACTCTTGTTTTTCGTTAGAGTATTGGTGTGCCAGATACATGCAATTTCAAACTCTCTTTGATTTTGTAGCCTCTTAATTTATTTTCTCTTTTCCGTTGACGATAATCCAATTTCTACATCCGACTTCGATGGGAAATATATTGGTCGTACAACTATTTCTCATGTATTGTTCTCGCAGATCTTCGTTATTCTCGAGCTAATTTTGATATACTCAGTCGATGATTTCCCCTTAAGCGATCGTTAATCCGTTGTGAATGCGTACGAAAATTGTAACACTTCACGAACACACTGGCAAGACTTACCAGTGAGTAACTCAAAGTACTATAGACTGGCCGGGAAACTCTCCCGATTTAAATCCAATCGAGAATCTGTGGTCAGTCTGCAAGGAAAGTCTTCGTGGAATGGACATACAAAGTACTAACATGTGCACTGGGTCATGTTTCATTGGAAAAATACGAAAATAGAGGAAATGATAATCAAATTATTCGTTTTGCTTCAATTAATTTGCACAAGGGTGTACTCAAACAAGATGAAACGGCTATAAAAAAACACAATCCATTTATAATGCCCAAACAGAGGCGTGCAAAGTGGGGTGGGCAATGGGACGGTGGCTCTCCCTGGGGGGCACTTCCAATGTAGTATATTGTTTTTGCTTTAATTTAGCAAATGCACATAAAATTAGATATTAAAAATAGTTTTTAATTTTAGTTTTGAAATGTTTATATTTGGCTGCTCGTAATTTGGCCTGTGAAGAAAATTTTATATATGGTTCAAATGACGCCAGCATGTTTTTAAAATGTCTGCAAAAAGCGCTGTCTGGCGGTGGGGATGGACCCCACTTACACATGGTGATCAATTTGGGCTGGTCATACCCCGAGTTACACCCTTCCACTTTTTTTTTTTTTCGTGAGCACGTACATGATTCCAAAGTTTTTCACATCTATGTGAGAAGTCCAAGACTTTGGCGCCAGTTTGTAGCGGGACGTGGGGGTGAAGATGTGAAGAGATATCAGAAGGTTAAACTTTCCTGCTGGCAGGTCCAGCTACATGAGAATGTCGGACTTTAATTAAGTCCAAAGAAGACAAAGAAAACAAACAAGACCGATATACATGGGTAAACAAATATATATTAATAACAAAACAAGTTAAACAAAGACATGGACTGTTACATAGAGTTTGTATGGAGAAATTATGTGTGTGTGTTGTCAGTGTTCGTACGTACGTGTATTGTTCTTAGCGCGTTCCCAGAATTTGGGAAACCTGTATCTGTGAGAGGTCACATATTGGCCTAAGTGGAAAAAGAGAGATTTTACCTCGCCTCTGCACGAGGTAGCGGCCCAAGGCCTGAGTCGAAAAAAAGAGAGATTTTACCTCATCTCCACGCGAGGTGGCGGCCCAAGGCCTGAGTCGGAAAAGAGAGAAAGAGAGAGAGAGAGAAGGGTCAGCCAGTATTTATACTCAGGGGAGAGAGACCCCTGTTGAAGGATTAAGGAACTGAGGAGGAGCTAATTGCGACAAGTTCTTTAATTTTGATTTTTCAAGTCTGTGAACTGGTAGTGAAAAGAAAATTCAAAAGATATGAACAGTGGGTGCGGAGATAGAACGCCATAAAATCAAAGACTTCTTAAAAAAAAGATTTTTGGTTATTACTGAAACAGTTACATTTTCATTCTCGTAGAATCAACTTCTTTCAGACTAAAAACTAAAGAATTTTGGCTTCAATATAAATGAAAGTGTAGCCCACAGTTAATAATGAACATCAATGATTAAATCAATGTTTTATGCTATAAGTAAGTAATATTTATTTAAAGATTAATTTTGCTTAAATTTTCTAATTTTACTCAAATAACGTGTCAGAAATATATATATATATATATATTTTTTGGAAGAGTTTTAAAATCGATAAATTTGTTTGTTTACAAATTTCATAAAATTAAGAAAATGGCCACTTTTAAGAAAATTTTAAGAAATCGAAATTAAATTTGACATTCCAGTCTATGCAATTTCTATCTGAAATACACCAGAATATTTTACTTACTGGAAATAATAAATTTAATCATTTAGCTTTCTATTAAAGCAAAAATGAAATCTTCAAGAATGCTTTTTCATTTTTTTAAATTCATTTTAAATCTTAGATATGGAAAATTTATGTCGAAAAAGTGGAGCTACCTACAACCATGTTATTGATCGGCTGTATTTATTTGAAGCAATGTTTGCTGGATTATTGAGTGGCGAAGCGATGACAGCTAGTATGGCTGGCTAGAATTGATATAAAATTTACGAAATCTAAGTGAACACATTTTTTTTGTGTTTTTAACTACCTATTAATTTTTACAAATGAACATATTTTCTGCATCTATCTAATAATTTATTGAGTTTTATTTACTTTTCGAAAATGTTTTATGCAAAAATAAAAAATATTAAAATGCTATAAAATATTCTTAAACTCTTAGATCACGTGACCTTTTTATAATAATGTCACGTTTAGCCTTTCATAGATGAAAATAGGTAACAAATTAAGTAAAAAAAATAAGAAATAAAAACTACGTTTATTAATCTTTTCAATTTTGGATTCGTAAATTTCGTTTCCACTTAATTACTATATCACATCCAGGAAATAGCCCAATACAGAATTTTACACGATTTTAAACTGGTATAAATTATTATAATTAAAATTTTTAAAAAATGAAAAATTCTTGTAAAAATTAATTATTCATGGGAAAAAATGTTATTTCATCAGACAATAATGTCCTTAATATAACTTATTTACAATTAAAAGCTTTTCTAATTAAATAATGTCATAGTTTTATTGCATTCATTATTTTTCAATTCAGAGCAGATTTTCAGTTAGAATGTTGCAAGTTTGAAAAAAAAGATTAAGCGATTTAGATTCTCCAAGGAGTCCTAATTTAACGAATTAAAAAAAAAACAGAAAATGGAAAGGTTTTTGCGAAATTTCATGAAATTAAGTAAGTGGGGGTAACATATGTAAAAAAAAAATGTTCTTTGCCAAAATTTTGTGAAAAATTTTCATAAATAATTTCATTCATTTGAGAATAATTTCTGAAAATTTCATTAAAATCGGGCAATTATTTAATTTTTACAAGATTTTCCAAATCAATGTGTTTTCAACGGAAAAAAGCACAAAAAAATCAATGTTATTATTATGCCACCGCGATGAGGTAAACAAAACAAGATATTAATTAAAATTTCGAACGTTTTCGAAAGGATTAAAAAATTTCAAAATTAATTAAAAAATAATTTTGTCTTTCATTTTAATAATAACAAACATTTTGACGATAAAACTTTATTTTTATTAAGTTTGTGGCCTTTTTCATTACGCTACGCGAGAAAGTGGAGGTACGTAATTAAATATCTATAACAAAAAGTTTACTAACTTAATAGTCGCTAACCATTAAATAATCTATGACAAAACGTTTGCTAACTTAATAGTCGCTAACAATTAATAATCTATGAAGAAACGTTTGCTAACGTAATAGTCGCTAATTAAAATTAAATCCTTTATTTAAAACCGGTGTTGTTTTCAGATTTACCTTCACTATTAGAGAGTGTATCTCAGAAAATAACAAATACATTATATAGGATATATAACGTCATAGACTCACTTATCATAATTTTCATCATAGTGCCATCCTCTTTCTCACAGAGGAGACGTCGCAAACTTGTTGCACCTCTATGGCTATTTCTATCTAAAGAGTTCAGATGAACTACACTCGTTAATTTAGGTACCTTCATGAGATCGCTAAAAACAGAGCATAGCATGATGAAAAAGACACCAAACTTCACGAAAACAAAATTTTAGCGTCTAAATGCTTATGTTATTATTGAGAGGAAAGATCAAAGTATTTTTCAATTATTTTTTAAAAAATTTTCCTTCTTTTTAGAACATTCGAAATTTTGATGAAAAAAAAAACTTGTTTCTCTTTGTATCACCGGAACTACTAAAATAACATAAAATTTTAGCACGTTTTTTTCTGTATGACACACATTAATTTGGAAAATCTTGCAAAAATAAAAATAATTGTCGGATTTTAATGAAACTTTCAGAAACTATTTGCAAATGATGGAACTTATTATAAATATGTTTTTTTTTTATTAAAGTCATGGCAAAAAAATTTTTAATATGTATTACCCACTTCCCCTAAATAATTGTACGAAAACTCTATAATTTCAATTTTGGAAAGATTAGTGGTTATATTAGTTAAAAGCACAAGGCTTTGAGGAAACCAAATCATGTTTTTTTTTGGTTGGAGCATCTTTACCTGAAAATCGTCTCTGAATTTTAACATACCAAACTCAATAAAACAAAAATATTATTTAATTTTAAAAGGTTTTAATTGCTTTTATTTATTTCAATTAACATGGACAATATTGTCTGAAAGCAAAATGATATTTCGATGGAAAATGAATTTTTAAAACAATTATTTGTTATTTCTGAAATATTTTTTTATTTTTACATTATGTTGTTAATTCTTCTAAAATTATGGGGAAATTTGTAAAATTAAACGAATGTTGTTATTAAGTAGATATATATTTACAGATTATAATTTCTAAAGCTTCTTACAAACTAACGAACAACAGTATATAAAAAAATATAATTTGTGTCAATAATAAAACTGTAAATCAAATCTACGGAAGACCGGAAGTATCATGCGTGCAATAAAAAAAAGTCACATGGATTGAGTTTCTGTCTAGTATTTGACTTAAATACTGAATTTTTAATACAATTATTTCTTATTTCTTTAATTATAATGGATTTTTACATTTAAGTTGTTAAAATATAAAATTAGTTAAAAGCCGCATTCAGTTTCGTAAATGACCTTTTGAGATATAGATTTATTTTTGCGAAACATGTGTGGAGAAGTTAATTTGATTTTTCAATTTCAACTGAGAAGGGTACCTACAAGTATCAGTATCATGAAATTTAAATTTGTATTTTATGTACACTTCTGATAAAATTTCATAAAAAAGGGTCCAGTGGTCCTCGGGCCTTTTTTGTTCAATGACGAAAACTAATTTTTATTAGCATTTAATTTCTTCATTTTTTTTATTAGATGAAACCTTCTCAACCCTTGTTATTGATTTTTGACGAGGATTTGCTCTCATCATTTTTCTATCATACTTTGCTCAATCCGTTAACCATAAGTAATGTGTAGACTACGCAGGGTGAACAATACGCTGTAAGCCCTTGTTGAATCCAGACCCCACATTCCTTTTCCGGGATGTGAAGCATAGCTGTTCTCGCTGTTTACACTACGAAAAGTCATATTTATGAATCGACAAAATATTAAGAAGAAGAATTTAAAATTCGAGAATTTGGGAGAAAACAAAGTTACAAATTCTAACCTTTTTAAGCAGTGAAGAATTGGCTCAGCAATACCGTCCTACACGCATTTTGGCTCAGTAATATCGTTCTATACGCATTTTGGCTCAGTACTATCGTTCTATACGCATTTTGGCTCAGTAATATCGTTCTATACACATTTTGGCTCAGTAATATCGTTCTATACGCATTTTGGCTCAGTACTATCGTTCTATACGCATTTTGGCTCAGTAATATCGTTCTATACACATTTTGGCTCAGTAATATCGTCCTACACGCATTTTGGCTCAGTAATATCGTTCTATACGCATTTTGGCTCAGTAATATCGTTCTATACACATTTTGGCTCAGTAATATCGTTCTATACACATTTTGGCTCAGTAATATCGTTCTACACGCATTTTAGCTCAGTAATATCGTTCTATACGCATTTTGGCTCAGTAATATCGTTCTATACACATTTTGGCTCAGTAATATCGTCCTACACGCATTTTGGCTCAGTAATATCGTTCTATACGCATTTTGGCTCAGTAATATCGTTCTATACACATTTTGGCTCAGTAATATCGTTCTATACACATTTTGGCTCAGTAATATCGTTCTACACGCATTTTGGCTCAGTAATATCGTTCTATACGCATTTTGGCTCAGTAATATCGTTCTATACACATTTTGGCTCAGTAATATCGTCCTACACGCATTTTGGCTCAGTAATATCGTTCTATACGCATTTTGGCTCAGTAATATCGTCCTACACGCATTTTGGCTCAGTAATATCGTTCTATACGCATTTTGGCTCAGTAATATCGTTCTATACGCATTTTGGCTCAGTAATATCGTTCTATACACATTTTGGCTCAGTAATATCGTCCTACACACATTTTGGCTCAGTAATATCGTTCTACACGCATTTTGGCTCAGTAATATCGTCTTACACGCATTTTCGCTCAGCAATATCGTCCTACACGCATTTTCGCTCGGCAATTTCGTCCTACACGCATTTTCGCCCAGAAATATCGTCCTACACACATTTTGGCTCAGTAATATCGTTCTATACGCATTTTGGCTCAGTAATATCGTTCTATACGCATTTTGGCACAGTAATATCGTTCTATACGCATTTTGCCTCAGTAATATCGTCCTACACGCATTTTGGCCCAGCAATATCGTCCTACACGCATTTTCAAAATTAGCCTCGCTTGAAATAGCGACGATCTCACAATTGCTTACTATCGGAGGTTTTGAGGAGCATGGACCCACCTCTTAATTGCTGTTGTTCCCAGGTCCACCTTGACCCGCGGTGGTAACACCTGTTAGGGAAACCCCAATCAAAAACAAAACACTACATTTTTATAATAAAAATACCAGCAATATATATTTATATAAAAAATTTACCAATAATACATATTTATAGTAAAATTGCCAACTATACATATTTATTGTAGAATTACCAATAATACATTTTATAGTAGAATTATTAACAATACATTTCATAGCAAAATGACCAACAATGGATTTTATCAATAGTTGTAGGCATACAATTGCGTTCAAAATATATTCAGTTGAAGTCATAAAATTGTGTTCAAAATATTTAGATTTTGGCATTAAAAAACCCATAGAGATGTTGATATGCCGATAAAAAAAATCAACCAACCAAGAATATATATTTATAGTAAAATGACCAACAATACATTTTATCTGTAGTTGAAGGCATACAATTGCGTTCAAAATATATTCAGTTGAAGCCATAAAATTGTGTTCAAAATATTTAGATTTCGGCATTAAATAACCCATAGAGATGTTGATATGCCGCAAAACTAAATTCACCAAACAACCATCAATTGCTTACTAAACTAAGTGAAAAAAAAAAAAAAAAAAAACTTTCGTTTTCCTGCTCGCTATGCCGAAATTCACCCATCCGGTTGACATATGCACATACCAAGATCAGGCCTGTGGCAATTTAGTGTAGATCGAAGTCGCTGACAATAGCTTGAATGAATTCGTTAGTCACTCAGTATCGCTCTATGACAGGAATCCAATACGGATATTTACCGAAGTGGAAAAGAAAAACAAGAAATGAAATGCATTTAAAAAGTGACAATGAAAGTTGAAGCGGATGCTTGTCAGTTGTCTATAAGCCAGTCTTTTTTTTTAGTGTGTAATGCTTAAGGCCTTGGATGTCTTATGTATTGGGGGATATTTGTCAATTCAGTTACTGGCGTGACTGACTGCAAAGAAGATAGGGACAAAATATCAATTGAGTGATAAGAAAAATTACAATCTACCAACTTTTTCTCTTCTTATCTTTGCAGTAGAGCGAATGTCGACCGTCAGAGGGCGCTTTTCTGGCTTGTCTTTGCCTATGGCTCGTATGTGTTTCGGGAAGACGAAGGCATAAATCCAGGTGACAGAACGTGACAGATCATTATAAAAGATAAACACCAATGGATAGCGTTGTCTCCTACAAACAATTTTTATGTTCCCTTTATTTCTCCGGCTTCTAAAATCGATTATTGATTTTTTTTTATTTCTTCATTACTTTTTCTTTTTCTTTTTTTCTTTGTTGGTAATCTCTTTTTTTTTTCTCTTTTTTTTTTTTCATATCCAACTGGAATGACACAAATTCTATCTTACATCTTTTCTTTTCTTTTTTTTTTAAGTACTGGGGAAAAGTTGTTGATAACGTTAACAAAAAGTTTTGTTTTTCTTCCTGCCAAATTGTCTTTATACAAAGCAATTGAATGCATAGAAAGCGAAACACGCAAAATGAACGTACACACATATATTTTAATACTAGATTTCACCTAATACATGGCTCCAGTGCCTCTCAAGGTAGAGCGTTACTGCTAAAACGGTTATGATGAATGAGACATAATGGAAATGAAAGAGGAGATGGTTTAAATGAAGATTATGAGGATAAGAAGAAAAAGGTTAACCGTTGATTTGAAGAGTTCAAAATTGTAGCGTTCAGGAAAGTATCTACGCGGGAGACTGTTCCATAAAATAAGGTAACAGGTCTTAAAAAGCGTGCAACTTTCTCTAAACCCTTGGAATACATGCATATATATATATATATATATATATATATATATATATATATATATATATATATATATATATATACATATATATATATATATATATATATATATATATATATATATATATATATATATATTTAAGTTACGAAAAACTTGGCAATCCGTATGGGTAGTCCCAAGGAGGATGAAATCCTGAGAGCTCAATGTAAATTCAGAGCTAATAATTTAAAGAAAAACAGACCACTTTAAGGCTCCATGTAATAACTTATTTCACCATAGCCCTTTTAAAGGAGACTGGATCATCAGACTACACTTCCAAAAGGTGAAACGAAAAGGGAAATGAAAATTTACACTTTTGACGGGTAGTATTAAGTTTATGTAATTTAACAGAGAGGGTAGTGAGGAGTGGTGTGATAGACATGATAGAGTTTAGAGAGGGTTTATTTTAATATTTCTATCTATATTACTTAGTATTAGGGGAGGAGGGACCAGACATTAACCTATTTAATCGGTAAACTTAACGGAAGTGATATATTCAAAGGGAAGGGGGAGAAGAGAAAAAAGAAAAAGAAAAAAAGAAAGAAGGGGGAAGTAAAGAGAAAGAAGCTGTAATTTGGTTTTACGAAGGAAGAGGAGGTGTGGTAATTTTTAGCAATTTTTGTAAAAAAAAAACATTTTAATGTTTGATAGTAATTTAAATGTTTAAAAAATCACCGAAAAAATTAATTTGATGTTTGCTAGCAATTTAAATATTTAACTCTTTTACAAATAATTTAGGGATTTAATAGTTAAATATTATATTTAAAAACACATTCATAGAAAATATATTAAAAAAATTATTTAAAATATAACAGTTTACTGATAGTAATCTTTTAATATTGTAAATAATTGTTAAGGTAAGATCTCTCTCTCTCTCACTCTCTCTCTCTCTCTCTCTCTATATATATATATATATATATATATATATATATATATACATATATACAGGGTGTCCATAAAGTTCGTGTGCACTTTAAAAAATTTATAACTTTATTTGTATTTGCGATAGAAATAATTTGTAAAAAGGATTAGAAAGAAGAATTTTATTTAAGTTTCAACATGTCCTCCATCATTAGAAATACAAAGGGTAATACGATTTTGCAGTTCACGGAAAATATTTGCCAACTGATTTACAATAATGCCTAAAATCACATTAGTTATTTTAGCTATACTTAAAACTAGATACATTAAACTTTATAACATTTTTTACAGATTATATTTTGCATATACATATTACAACATGTTTGACAAGAAGATATAACTCAATTAGATTTCATTTAAATATTCATGGAGAGCTACGGGATCTCATTCGTAACATACTTGTTGACAACACCAATATAATAACATCATTTACATGCAAAAAAAAAAAAAAATTTAAAAGGCTATCACCTGAAAAGAAAAAATATTAGATCACAAGAGAAATTGTCGAAAAAAATAAATCAAAGCACCTTGTCTGTCGTATTTAATGAAATGTGCATGAAAGAAGGATTACTACCTAAATACACAAATATATATATATATGCATATATATATATATATATATATGTGTGTGTGTGTGTGTGTGTGTGTGTGTGTGTGTGTTTGTGTGTGTGTGTGTGCGTGTATATAAATAAAAAGGATGAACAGTAAGATATAAAATCCGGTGTTCTTATAGATATTTTTATTTTTACACAATAGTGCTCAATGTAAATTTACAGAGCATTAATATTATAAATTAATTGATTTAAAATATGGTTTCTTCGCTACACAGTGATAACCATGTTTCAAAAATGGAAGCTAAAGCCTTCAAATTTAACGGCAAAAATTCTTACAGTATTTTTTCTATCTGTATACTTAAAGATTTTGCGGGGTTGTTTAGGCTAGAATATGTTTTAACTACATTTCTAAATTTTTTTAATTTTATTTGGTTTTAAAAAGAAATATAGTATATTAAATATTAAAAATTAAAATTTAGCGGATGTCAGAATTTGTTAAAAAATACATCCCTACCCATGTCTTTAATTTAATAACAAAATTAAATTCGAAGGTTTAGCTTCCATTTTTGAAACATGGTTATCACTGTGTAGCGAAAAAAAAACATATTTTAAATCAATTAATTTATAATATATATATATATATATATATATATATATATATATATATAGTGTCCTTTTTCCTTTTTATACTCTTGTGAAACTTGCTATTTTCATCCCCCTTGTTCAATTTTAATCGTTGTAATTAAAATTTTTCTCCTTTTTAATCTCGTTCCACCTTTCCCTCCTTATTTATTATATTGAGTGTGTCTTCGTTTGTGTTTTTATTTTGTCGACTGAGTAGTATAGTAGGGTCAGTTGGGCACCGTCTATGAGAAAAAGAGCACCATGACGCAATTCACTCTGCCAGAAATTTGGAAACGGCATACTGTACTGCTTGGCATTCGCACCAGAATCTCCAATACGAACATTTCAGAGTGTTTAGGTGTCAATTTGACGACAGTGCAGACAATTGAGAAATAGTTGGATGAGTCTAATGGTGATTACGAAGGTAGGGTACCTCAGAAAAGTCATTCTGATCGTTCTGATACCTCACGAATTTGTTGGCGGGGGCCTCAGACTTAACACGGAGGCCTACATCAAGTGCCTTCAGGAGGTAGTGCTACCCAAGGTCAAGAGTGTGGCTGCTGGAGGCTCTATGTTTGACAACATGACTCTGCACCATACCACAAAATTAGGCGAACCCAATCATGGCTGTCAGACAATTTCTTATTTCCAAATCACCCCTCATTTCTGGCCACCTCACTCACCAAACTGCAACCCCCTTGATTATTATGTGTGGGGCACAGTTGAGTGAGAGGCCAACAAAAATCCTTGGAACATGAAAGATTAATTGAAGGTAAATATTGTGGCAGCATTTAGCAACTTAAATAAGGAGACCGTCCAGAGGAGTTGCATGAAATTCCGAAGTCGTCTGGAGGCCGTGATTGAAGCCAATGGCGGTTTTATTAAATAAATTTACTCTTTAGAATGTCAAGATATTTTTGTGTAATTTTGGCAAATATATCTGTTAAAATGTGAGATGTGAGGGCTATTTTCATTTCTGCGTAATTTAGACAACAATTTATCCATCGCACCATATATATATATATATATATATATATATATATATATATATATATATATATATATAAGTGAACATTGTGTATTTAGGCAGCAATCCTTCTTTCATGCACATTTCATTGAAAACGACAGACAAGGTGCTTTTATTTATTTTTTTATACAATTTCTCATGCGATCTAATATTTTTTTTTTCTTTTCGGATGATAAATTATATAAAAACTGTCCGAATGTCCATTAAGGAATTGTATTCCTGATCAATCAAAATTCGTAAATAATTATATGGGCCACACTACAACATGTTTGACACGCAGACTCACTCTACACCTTTCTGACCATAGCTCAATTACATCTCATTTAAATATTCATGGGGACCTACTGGACACTATTCGTAACATACTTGTTGACAACACAAATATAATAGCATCATCTACATGCAAAAAAAGGTTAAAAATAATGGAAGCCTTATTAAAAAAAAAAAAAAAACAACACTTAATAATATTAATTTTGAACATGGACATAATATCTTGACCGTGTTTTGAAAAATGAAAACATTTTATAAAACATACATACAACAAACTATTTCTTATTTTAACAGTTAAAATATAATCCTTGAAAATGGCTAAATGTATAGCCGAAAGCGCTCGAATAAAAAGAACATTCGGACAGTTTTTATATAATTTATCATCCGAAAACAAACAATTATTAGATCGCATGAGAAATTGCACAAAAATACTAAATAAAAGCATCTTGTCTGTCGTTTTCAATGAAAGGTACATATATATATATATATATATATATATATATATATACATATTTAAAAACGCAGGAAAGAATTCTTCTTTCTTAAAGGGTTCTTTTCGACCAATACATCGTCAGAAGAATACGTTGCTAAATATTAACAGACCAAGAAAGTACAATTCGCCCTGCGAGAAAAACAAGGAGGAGAAAAAAATCTACGCCTAAAATACAAATTTAGTAGATAGATTGATAGATAGATAGATAAACTTGACAAACAAAATTTCTCTTGTGATTTAGACTCAATTAAACATATATAAAAGAAAGGTTGGTCACCTCGAGGTGGTGTAATGGTTAGCAAGCTTGTCTCGCTAAAACAATTACGAATGAGTAGTGAGTTCGATCCTCACTGGGTGCCTCTTACTTGTGACACATCCAAGCTACGCTTGGAAAATCACTATAAAGGAAAGGTTGATTTCTAAATATACAATATATATATATATATATATATATATATATAGAGAGAGAGAGAGAGAGAGAAACAGAGGGAGACAGAGATATAGAGAGATGCAGATACAGAGAGATATACAGAAATATGAAGGTGTACATTGAGGTCAATATCAAGTAGCGACAGTCTGTTTTGTGTTTAAACTCTCTCTTGAAACCTAATGAATATGTTCAAGCGTGAAACCGGATGTCGCCTCTTGGTGTTGACTTCACTGTCCACTTTTATATTTACATACGCTCTGTCTCGGATACGGAGCACTTTTACCCGTAAATTTGTCAAAGCATAACCATAATCCTATATTGTCATCATATATACATGTATGTATGTGCGTGACGGGGGGTGGTATGGCGCCTCAGGAGAATGGGAAATGAAAGATTGTCTAAGTGCCTGTTTGACGGAGGGCTCGCTTTTGATAATCGCACCAGACAAAAACCGAAGGAATGTTTCAAGGCAAAAACAGACAGAAAATACATCTGCTTGGAGATACTTAGTTTTTGTATGTGACATTTGCGGAAAGGTTGTTCTAGTGTGTGTGTGTGTGTGTGTGTGTGTGTGTGTGTGTGTGTGTGTGTGCGTGTGTGTGTGATGAAATGGACAAAGTCCGACAATTATTTTTAAGACATTTTTTTATTATATAAAAAGAACATATAAACATAACAAATGTCATAATATATATATATATATATATATATATATATATATATATATATGAAGAAATATAGTCTTAAGATGTTCTATGTCTATGGGCTAAAGTGCTTAATATCAGAGATAGAGTGTGTGTAAATATAAAAGTGAACATAGAAGTCAACACTTAGAGGTGACAGTCAGTTTCATGCTAGATGCAATCGTCAGGCCATATTTATATATATATATATATATATATATATATATATATATATAAATAATGAGTTCATCATCAAATGAAGATCATATATGCATGACAGAATAAAGAACAAATGGGAAACGTGTGGCAATCTAACATGTATCAACTTCAGAAGACTGAACTTTGGTATTTTCAATTTTGTTTAGGCCACTTCTCATTGGTCAAACACGTGTCACGTGCATTAAAAACCTAGATAATTCTAGATAATTACACAATGTGTACATATATATATATATATATATATATATATACACACAGTGTAACCCGGATATAAGAGACCCGGATATAAGAGAAACACGGATATAAGAGAGATTTTATCTGGTCCCAAATTAGAGCCATACTTACCTAAACAAAATAGACCAAACTCGGATATAAGAAAAACCCGGATATAAGATACTTATTCTCCGGTCTCGACAAATCTCTTATATCCGGGTTACACTGTATATATATATATATTGCGGTGGCAGTAGACATGGTGTAGTACACATTTTATCCCTACGACCCTACGAGTCACGGGATTATACATATATATATATATATATATACATGGAAATGAAAACGTGTGAATATATGTATTAATGTGGTTTATATACATGTGTGAACTCATGACACTGTCTGCATGTGGAGAAGAAAGTGTGCGAGGAAGAGAGAGAGAGAGAGAGAGAGAGCGTTAGTGAGTCTGTACTGTATGCGGGTGAACGTGAGTTAGCGAGAGATAGAGAGATACCCTCTGTGTGTGTGTGCGTGCGTGTGTGTGTGTGTGGTAAAAATCTGAGGTGTTGATGGGCGCCATTTCCATACGCAGTCACCAACAGAGAACGGTGGGATTTTCTCAGCCGGCTGCGAGGTGGCGCGGTGAAAGAGAATGAAAGACAGGAGGCATCTGGATCAGACGCCGACTTTCGAGCCAAACGGACTGAAAAAAAAGAAGAGATGATGATGCTATCGCCGCACTTGATCATCATCGGAAAGACAAATTCTGACGAGATTCGTTCAAAGATCGACGCCGGCAAATCTACGTCAGTGTTTTGCGATGACAATGAGATGACATTCGATTCAGGAGAGAAAGACGCCTGCTTTTAAAATGCCACGTTTTAATCAACAAAATAAATGGAAAAATCATTCATAATGATAGCAATCAAAAGACCTGTCTTACTATATAAAATCATTTCATATATATATATATATATATATATATATATATATATATATATTATAAATTAACTGATTTAAAATAGGGTTTCTTCGCTACATAGGAATTACCATGTTTCAAAAACCGAAGCTAAAAACTTCAAATTTAATTGTATAATTAAATTAAAAGCATTAGTTCTGTTTCATCTTCAAGCGAATTTTGGAATAACTTATTTTTAAAGTTACTGAGTTTTAAACGCACATACGATTCATATTTTTTGGTTTCTAAGGATACAGAGAAATCGAATCATTTAGACAGGGGCGGCAGCGTGTTCATTTTTATTTACTATTGTTGTATCAATTATGAGTTACGTTCGAAAAAGAGGTTAAATCTAGGTAGGTTAGGGGTGCTTTTTTTCAACGAATTTTGACATCCGTTCAACGCATGTCGTCTGTTAGTTTGTTTTTTTGTTTTGTTCTTTGTTTTTTTGGGTGGGCGGGGGTATCAACGAGAAAAAGGTTTTCGCATTTTTTCCCGTTAAGTTTGTACTTGTATACATGAAGTTTTTTCTAAAAGGAGTGTTTGGGTTAGAATACGTTATATTTAACTACAATTTTAAAATATTAATTTTAATCTTAATTACTAATAGACTATATTTCTTTTTAAAACAAATAAATGTAATAGAATTACTTAAATTATTTAAAAATTATTATATATATATATATATATATATATATATATATATATATATATATATATATAAATTGTGTATATTTAGGCAGCAATTCTTCATTAATGCATGTTTCATTAAATGATATAGACAAGTTTTGTCTGTTTATTTTAAGTAGGTTCCTTTCATATTGTCTGATAAGCTTAATACCATTATCATTGAAAGACAAAAGGAAATCACCATATTGATACATGTTTAAATCCAATCTAAGCTTTCGGCTTACATAAGCCATTATCAAAGATGACAATTACATTTCAATATATCAAACAACACACGGACGAAACAATAATAATAGTCTGTTTTTGCTGCTTGAAAATTTTCAAAACAACGACAAAAATCGTGTATACGAGACACGGAAGCGAAAATCGCGTCGCAGCTCGTGGCGTCACACATGACCACGCGTGAGAGAAAACGAGAAGTATTACGTATGGGAAACCGTTGGTATAAACCAATGGCTTCTGTTATCAATTATAGGCATATATATATATATATATATATATATATATATATATATATATATATATATATATATATATATATATACATGTTTCATTAAAAACGACAGACAAGGTACTACGATTAAGCTTTTTATCAAATTTTTCTTGTGCTCGAACAAGTGCTTTCTTTTTTGGACACAGAATGTGTAGAAACTGTCCAAATGTTTTATGTTACCGAATGCTTTCAGCTATACTTTTTGCCATTATCAAGGATGATTATATTTATTTATTTATTTTTCAGTTTAATTTAATGTGTATGTTTTTAGTGTTATAGAGATGTTTTATTTTCTGAACACGGTTAGCACATTGTGGCCTTGTTCGTAGTTAATATTGTTAAGTGTTGGCTTTTTCTTTTTTTTTATTATTAGTATTAAGCCAACACTTAAGCAGTGGTCAAATTGAACAGAAACAAGGCGGCAGGGCCAGACGGAATTGCAATAGAGATACTGGCATCCTTAGATGATTTCGGCATAGATAGGTTCACAGAAATAATAAATGAAACCTACAACAGTGGTGATATACCAGAAGACCTGAGCAGATTTATTTTCATAGCTCTATCTACGAAACCAGGCACAAACGAATGTGAACTTCACTGGACAATCAGCTTAATGAACCACATAACAAAACACATCCTCCAAAATCTGAATGATGAATAGAGTGCGCAGTAGAATCAAACCAGAGATAGGACAAGAACAGTGCGGGTTCGTCAAAGACACCGGAACAAGGAATGTAATATTTATTATGTTATCAGAAAGAGCAATACAAATGCAGAAAGAGAGCGTAGGAGAATTAGTCCGGAAATACGACAAGAATATTTCGTTTTCAGTAAAGATACAGTGTTGATAACTGACATAGAAAGGAAACTACAAGAACTCCTAGAGAAGGTAATGAAGGAAAGCGAGAAGAAAGGCTAAACATCAATTGCAAGAAGGCTGAATGTATGGTTGTCAGCAAAAGGAACAGCCCAACATGCCAATTGCAAATTGGAGATGTCAAAATCAAGCAAATGCAAAAATTTAAAAGGACAACATACAATACACTGAAATATCGAGGGAAAAAAATATTTAAAACTGAAGTGAAATCAGCAGTTTACAAATTGAACAGAAACAAAGCAACAGAGCCAGAAGGGATTGTAATAGAGATGTTGACAACCTGTGATGAGTTCGGTATGGAGAAAATTACAGATAGAGTAGAGCATAAAAAACCACATCATCTGAAATCTGATGAACAGAATGCGCAACAGAATCAAACAAGTGATAGGACAAGAACGTTTGTCAACGACACTGGAACAAGGAAGCGCAATATTTATGCTTAGAATTTTATCAGAAGGAGCAATACAAATGTAGAAGGACGTGTACCTGTGTTTTATAAACTAATCAAAGCAGTGTACCTGTGTTTTATAAACTAATCAAAGCAGTGTATCTGTGTTTTATAAACTAAGCAAAGCAGTGTACCTGTGTTTTATAAACTATCAAAGCAGTGTACCTGTGTTTTATAAACTAAGCAAAGCAGTGTACCTGTGTTTTATAAACTAATCAGTGTACCTGTGTTTTATAAACCAATCAAAGCAGTGTACCTGTGTTTTATAAACTAATCAAAGCAGTGTACCTGTGTTTTATAAACTAAGCAAAGCAGTGTACCTGTATTTTATAAACTAAGCAAAGCAGTGTACCTGTGTTTTATAAACTAATCAAAGCAGTGTACATGTGTTTTATAAACTAATCAAAGCAGTGTACCTGTGTTTCATAAACTAAGCAAAGCAGTGTACCTGTGTTTTATAAACTAATCAAGGCAGTGTACGTGTGTTTTATAAACTAATCAAATCAGTGTACCTGTGTTTTATAGACTGAGCAAAGCAGTTCGATAAAATGATTATTCAACTAAGAAAAAACTCATTCAATCCAGTAGTAACAATATCCCCTTCAACAGGCTGCATAAAAACAAAAAAAAAACGGAACGCTGCCATTAGAAAAAGAAAAAACTTACTTCATAGATGAAACGAATATATTGGAGAACTCTTCCACGACGAAAGAGAACAAACGGAAATATATACTGACAGGTCAAAATATGAAAAACAGAAGTGGAAGCTGTCCTGGCCAATTTGAAAAAAAACAAAGCGGCAGGGCCAGACGGAATTGTAACAGAGTTAGTGGTAGCCTTAGATGATTTCGGCATAGACATAAAACAGTGCGGGTTCGTTAAAGATATCGGAAAAGGGGACGCAATATTTATGCTCAGAATGTTATCAGAAAGAGCAATACAAACGCAAACAAAATTACAAATTAAATACTCACGGACTGAAATATAAATCACCATTTTTTACCTATCTCCAAACCAAGTAGATTCTTACAGTCTCAAATATGTTTAAGTAATTTCCACATTAAATAACCTGGCACGAGTTGATATGTCATGAACTCTATCAACAAATGACAATCGATCTCTCTCGCAAGTAAATAGTGTTTTCTTTATTTTTTTCTCACGTTTTTCTAACACACTGTAACCTATTGCGTCTTAGTGGCATTATTGCCTTGCTTAGAAAAAAATGATTTAAAAATATTATAAACAATGTTCTTGCAGATATTTCGTTAGGTCAGTTTATTTTCGTTAAGCATCACGATAAGACATGTGAAAAGGATCTAATCTACTGAGAGGCACTGTTGAAAATGCTGTACTTAATTTAGTATGGCTTCAGGGAAATCATAGAGGGCTGAGTTCTCTTACAACAGTTTGTGAAATGTATAATGCTTTCTGATAGACACCCAGGTATTTTCTATTCTTATTTTTTCCTTCTCTTTATTCTAATATAAAATAGATGTTAGGAAATCTGTATGGACTAATCGTTTAAAAAAAAAAAAAAAGAAAAGATTGATAATTCGTCCCCGGAAGGAGGTCGTACAAGAGAACCCGAGTTAAATATGAGCTGTCCGATAAAACAATAAACTCTCCCTCGGGACTGATAAGGCGCGTGTCCAGTTGGACACAGGCGAACTCGGAAGGCAGAAGGAGAGAAATCGATGACTGAATTTCGGATCGACACGTTCGTCTGGCAAGATAAGAACAAACGGAAGTGGCCGATTAGAGAACCGGAAGTTGACATGCATTACAAGCCCCGACAACATGAAGGATACTTTAGTGGACATCCGTAAGAACATTCATCCATTATGTATTCTACACATTAAGGCCCTCGAGAGATACGTTTAACGGGTCAAGAATCTATCCCTAAAGTTTATGTACACTCTTTGAACATTCCAGCAGGAACTAAAGTGAATACTCGTTATTTTTAAAGCCAATTGAAGTAGGTTCAATCCCACAAGAAGCCAACTGAAATCTAATCATATCATTTCATTCTTGCTCAGTGGAAAAGGTATTAATCCATCTCTTCACTCCATCTATAAGTTAAATAGTGGTACTAGCATACAGAAAAACCATTATTATTCTAAAATATTGATAAAGAAATTCTTACAAAAAAAAAAAAAAACGAATTATTCTTACAATCAAATATATGCTTCGGTTTTAAATAAACCACAATGTTGATAAACCGAAACCTATTTTTTTAATCGGTATCACCCCGAGCAGAAAGAGAAAAGAGAAATTAGGAGGACAGTAGATAGCGATTGAAATTGCATTTAAAGTTTTGCAGATTAAAGTTGTCTGGGAAGCAATATCTGTCTATATTTCTGTGATGAGGTATTGTAACTATTTACATCGTTCGGATAGTTGCCGTCATCTTTATTGTCATATGGCCCAGTAGAAAAAAAGCGTTGGTCCAAAATATGACTTTAACCAAAGAGTTGTGAGTTCAATACTTGGCCACTGCAGAGAACAAAAACATGGAAAGTTGAGTTATTAAAGGGAAGTAACTAATGAGATATCCTCCCAAAAAGGCATGGCACATGAAATTAGAACAATCTACCCTCGGTAAAGGGTTTGAAATATATATATATATATATATATATATATATATATATATATATATATATATATATATATATATATATATATATATATATATATATATATATATGGGTATGATAAAAAAAATATGTATATACGCACACTTACTTGCAAGTGCATATAAATATATTTCTTCCTCAGATGTTATAAATACAGTGATCAGTGTTATGTAACAGAGCTATGAGTATATATTAGTGAATATATATAATATCCAACGTATCGACGTTGAAAATTATGGATATTCACTAATATATATAATATTCAACGTCGATACGTTGGATATTATATATATTCACTAATATATATATATGTGTGTGTGTGTGTGTGTGTGTGTGTGTGTGTGTGTGTGTGTGTGTGTGTGTGTGTGTGAGTGTGTGTGAGTGTGTGTTTGTGTGTGTGCACATTTCATTGAATACGACAGACAAGGTGCTTTTATTTAGTTTTTTATTCAATTTCTCATGCGATCTAATATTTTTTTCCTTTTCTTTTTGGATAATCAATTATATAAAAACTATCCAAATGTTCTTTTTATCCAAGCGATTTCGGCTATACATTTAGTCATTTTCAAAGATTAAATATTTTAACTGAGAAATAGTTTGTTGTATGTATGCTTTATAAAATGTTTTCATTTTTCAAAACACGCTCAAGATATTGTATCCATGTTTGGACAGTTTTTATATAATTTATCTACCGAAAAGAAAAAAAAATATTAGATCGCAAGAGAAATTGTATAAAAAATAAATAAAAGCACCTTGTCTGTCCTATTCAATGAAATGTGCATGAAAGAAGGATTACTGCCAATATACACACACACATATATATATATATATATATATATATATATATATATATATATATATATATATATATATATATATTACAAAGAGTCAATCATACCTTGAATTAATCAGCAAGTTGAATGCGATTATTGACGAAATCACTTCGCTAATTGACAAATATAAGCATTCCACGACTGATAATCCTCCGAATGTTGAGATCCTCATAAATAAATACAATGGATGTGGTGTACTTTTATTTTTTATTTCAGCTAGTATACTTTCAATGCATCTTGCATCATCATCAGGCTTTATTATATCCATCGGAATCAAAACTAGGAGACAATTTTTGTGTTAATCCGACCGAAAGATGTTTTTAAGTATGAGCTATTTGTTAACTGTTATATGATGTTGGAGAGTGCAAATAGCAACGCTAAATTTTAAATATTTAAAGTGAGAATTTTTTATATATTTTGTAATTTGGTAATACATATATATATATATATATATATATATATAAGGATATCTTTATTAAAAATATTTTACATTGCAACAAGGAAGTTTCTATGTTTCGAGACTTAAAGTTTTTATGTCACCATCAGGCAACGTTCGGTAATTTTAGCGAAAAGGATTTACATTTGGAAATAGATAACAATATGGTTATTCAAGAATGATATGTAGGAGGGACCAGATTTTTAGATCTTATGGATGTGTAAATTTTAATTTTATTAATTTAATTCCTTGAATTTAAATTTTAAATTGCAATGCATTTAAAAGACTTAATGAATAAAATACGAATTGTATTTTGGTTAAAAAATATATAAAAATATTTTATTCATACCAGATGTTCCTTTAAGACAGTTCTAAAATAGAGCTTGAAATTATTTAAAATTATTTCGTGTATTGCTTAATATATTGTGTAATTGTCATCTTTGATAATGGCTTATGTAAGCTGAAAGCTTAGATTGGATTAAAAAATATGTATCAATATTGTGATTTTCTTTCATTATTTAATGATAATGTTATTAAGCTTATCAGACGATATGAAAAGAACTTACATAAAATATATAGACAACACTTATCTATATTATTTAATGAAAGATGTATGAATGAAAAAATGCTGCCTAAATACAAAATATATATATATATATATATATATATATATATATATATATATTTTTGTTAAAATGAACAAATTTAAAAATTATTTTATGTCTAATGGAGCTGAACATTATTTTTATGTTTAGATGCATTTAAACTGTTCAAATTCTATTTCAGAGAACAATAAAATTAAATTTTATTTGATTAAAACCCTGCTAACATGGAAGTACCCAAGAATCATTTGAGGCACATAATGCTTTACGAGTTCAAGAAAGGAAACTCAGCAGCCGAAGCGGCTAGAAATATTCACTCAGTTTATGGAGAGGAATGTGTGAATGAAAGAACTTGCAGAAGATAGTTTGCAAAATTCAGAGGTGGAGATTTCACCCTTGAAGATGAAGATCGAACCGGACGTCCAGTTGAGTTTGATGAAAAGCTTCTTGAAGCAGCCCTTGAAGAAAATCCTGCTTTATCAGTTGAGGAATTGGCAGTGGTTCTCAGTTCAAACCATAGAACTGTTCATCGTCATCTTCAACAACTTGGAAAAGTTCCTAAACTTGGAAAATGTGTGCCTCATGAATTGTCTGAAAACAACCTCAAATCCCGAGTTGACATCTGCTCTTCTCCCCATTCTCGCCAACTTGTTTCACCTTTTTTGGATAGACTTGTGACTGTCGACGAAAAATGGATCTTTTATCAAAATGTTAAGCGTCGTAGACAGTGGCTTGTTAAAGGGGAAGGACCCCAGCCACAGCCGAGAAGGGACCTTCATGGGCAAAAGGTTCTTCTTTCAATCTGGTGGGATTGCCAAGGAATAATCCACTTTGAATTCTTACCACCTAATGCAACAATTAATGCTCAAATATACTGTCAGCAATTAGAGCGTTTGAACTAAGCTTTGAGAGAAAAGAGACCTGTTCTACTGAATCGAAAACGGGTGATGTTTCATCAGGACAATGCGCGACCACACACAGCAAGAATCACTTCACAAAAGATCGAAGAACTTGGTTGGGAGAAAATTCCTCATCCACCTTATTCTCCCGACCTTGCTCCTTCAGACTACCATTTGTTTCGTAGCTTACAGAATCATTTGGAATAAACAGCTTGTAACACAGGAAGAGGTTAAAACTGACATTTGTGAGTTCTTCGAATCAAAGACAAAAGAATTTTACAGTAATGGAATTAGTAAGCTTGTTAATATATGGAAGGAATCGTAGATAATAAGGGAAAATACACTGTTGATTGAATCTGTAATTAAATGTAACATTTGACCACTTGTTTTCTTTATTGAAAATTCGGACAGAACTTATGGGATGACCTGATATATATATATATATATATATATATATATATATATATATATATATATATATATATATATATAAAGAAGTGAACAATTGTTTTTTTTGGATATGCTCTGCTGAAGAGTCCCTAGTCTAGTGTTTTCTGCTTTCTGTTGAGGATTCTAAGCTCGACGAATTACTATAGAATATATATATAGGTACCTCCAATTTGTCGCTGTAAAAACAGCATACCATGATCAAGAAAGGATTCAAAACCTTTACATATGTTACCCCTCACTTATTTTCTACATATCTCACCCCTCACTTATTTTCTATATATCTCAGCCCTCACTTATTTTTTACATATGTCACCCCTCACTTACTCATGTAATTTCGAGAAATTAAATTTTCCTCACAAAATTTGTTTCATTAGTTAAAAGAAGGATGCTTTTGAGAAACTAAATCACCAATTTTTGTTTTCTGTCTACTACTCATTTCCCGAAAATCGGCTCCGAAAAATTCAATAAGACTAACATTATCTAATTAGAAAAACTTTTAATTGGTTTTACAAATAATATCTATTGGTTTAAGGAAAATTATTTTACAATGATTAATGAATTTTTTACAAGAATTGTTTTCATCTTTTTTCATTTTAATTATAATAATTTATTATATTATAATAATTTATTATAATAATTTGTAAAACAAATCTTTTAAAATTCTACATTAGTTTGATCACGTTAGGTGATATTAAGTGAAAACTATCAAAAATTGAAAAGCTTAATACAAATCAATTTGCACCATTATTAAAATATTTTTATTCATGTATATAAAATACAATGCAACGTGCCCATTTTTTAAAGTATGGGCGTCCATACTCGACATTATCATAAAATAAGAACGAAGTCTATAGAAAATTTAAAGTCAATATTCCTAAAATTAGACTGCGGAGAATGTTTTCCAACATTTTTAAGATTGATGAGTACTTAAAGATTGTATAAGAACGGCGCTCACGTCATTTTCTTAAATTATGTTTTACATATAAAGTCTCCGTAGAACAATAATCAATCTGTCCTCACCTGTCATCGCCCCGTCAATTACATAAGACATGGCGATGTCGGTTAAAAATACAACTACTTTTTGGTTTAAAAATACATTTATGTGTTATTTTAAACGTAAAGTAAAGAATAATTGTTTCCAATCACATTAATTATACTTTAAGTCAGCTAATATTCCTCAAATAAAATTTCAAATTAGTATATTTTATTTTTGTAAGATTTTTAATACAGAGAATTGCATTGCGGTGAAAGACGACTAAAAAAGGCGCTAATCAGCCATTTTAGAAAAAATAATCTATTTCAATCACTATAATTTATGTTTGAAATACACCAGAGTATTTTCCTTACTGGAAATAGTAAATTTAATCATTTAGCTTTCAATTATAGCTAAAAATGAAAGCCTCACGACAGCGTTTTCATTTATAAAAATTAATTTTAAACCAAGGTCCCGTGAATGATTGGAGATACCTAATATATGTATATATATAAATCTCTCTCTCTCTCTCTCTCTCTCTCTCTCTCTCTCTCTCTCTCTCTCTCTCTCTCTCTCTCTCTATCTATCTATCTATCTATATATATATATATATATATATAAGTGAACATTGAAGTCAACACTAAGAGGCGACAGGCTGTTTCATACTAGACACAATATATACACACACACACACACACACACACACACACACACACACATATATATATTTATTTATTTATTTAAAGACATTTATAATATGTTTAACGTTCTTTTTATAGATACAATAACGTTAAACATATTATAAATGTCTTTAAATAAATTGTCGGACTATGTCCAATTCAATATATATATATATATATATATATATATATATATATATATATATATATATATATATATATATATATATATAATTACTTCCTCTAGGAAACGATGGAGTCTGTATGCTGAAGGTAACATCAATCAGGTGAGTAAGAAATTTTATTCACATTCATCCTATAATATATATATATATATATATATATATATATATATATATATATATATATTGTTGAGTCTTGACTCATTGTTGAATCTCGCCTATTGCATGGAATAATAATGCAACACAAAATGTACTTAGAACAAGAATGTATTATAACAAGAAAGTGTACACAATAAATACATATAGTATTTCTGTATATTTCTGGGAAGACGTTCCTGGAGAATGTGTTGACTAGTCGCAGTCGATCAGAGTCTCTAGTTGGATCTCGTGATTCCTCCCCCTCGTCTTCCGGTACCAACCATTATTTATATAGTTAGTAGTCACCTATGCAGATTAGGTGGATCCTACACAACATATATATATATATATATATATATATATATATATATATATATATATATATATATATATATTATTATTATTATTATTATTATTACTTAACATGTATGTACCACCAAGTCAAATAAGAAAAACGAAATAATGGCCAAATGAAGACATATATAAATATTTACCTTACGATTTAAGTATTATTATTATTAATAATAATAATAATAATAATAATAATAATAATAATAATAATGCTAATAATAATAATAATAATAATAATAAAATTAAAATGAAAAAACTTAAACAACGAAATACACCTATATTTTCAAAACTGCTCAAGGTATAATAAGAGCAGTGACTCTCTGAAAAACCGGATGTCGATTTACTACATTTGTCTCTGATAATCAAAATTAAAAGAGGTAGAAAATGGTATAATACCAATAAGGAGGAGGTATAAAGACACAAGAAAAAACAAAGAAAAAGGGGAAGTAACTACGACATTCTACACATTGTTGATATTACTGACTGTTGGTTTTTTATTTTTATTAACAAGGCTTCCATTATTTTTAGCCTTTTTTGCATGTAGATGATGCTATTATATTTGTTTAGTCAACAAGTATGTTACGAATAGTGTCCGATAGGTCTCCATGAATATTTAAATGAGATCTAATTGAGCTAGGGTCAGAAAGGTGTAGAGTGAGTCTGCGTGTCAAACATGTTGTAGTGTGGCCCATATAATTATTTACGAATTTTGATTGATCAGGAATCGAATTCCTTAATGGGCATTTAAATTCGTAAATAATATTTGCCATATTTAATTTTATTCTAGGATGTGAATTATTATTTTTAACTATAAGATTAAAGGTTTTAAATTGTTTGTAATAAATAATTAATCTAATTTTTTTGCTACTGTCAACTGGTGTTATCCATTTTTTATAATGTTCGTAATTCTGGTTTCATCCTGTTTATAATTTTCGTTCATCTGATTTTTATAAAAAATATTAATATTATCGTTTATGTTTCTATTCTCGCCGTTGATATTAGCTACCTTAGATAGAAAACAAAAACAAAAATATGAAAACATTATATAAATATATGCATGCAACAAACTATTTCTTATTTAACAGTTAAAATATTTCATCATCGAAAATGGCTAAATGTATAGCCGAAAGCGCTCGGATAAAAAGAACATTCGGACAGTTTTTATATAATTTATCATTTGAAAAGAAAAAATTATTAGAACACATGAGAAATTGTATAAAAAAAATCTAAATCAAAACACCTTGTCTGTTGTATTCAATGAAATGTGCATGAAAGAAGGATTGCTGCCAAAATTCACAAATATATATATATATATATATATATATATATATATATATATATATATATATATATATATATATATATCACAAATGCCTTGTCCCTTCAGAAAGTAGATGATGATGTCTCTCCAAGGCTTCCTTTTTTTTCCTTATCTGTGAATAGCCGTGACGTTTTGGGAAAGATAGTAAAGTGGTTTCCCACCGTTGCCTTCTCCGTGATTTCGAATTCAGTGAAATCATTCTCATAGACTGTCAGCTACCTAAGATAGGGAGTCCAAACTTCAATATTCTATCTTTCTCTCTCTTTCTCTCTCTCCCCGCTCTCTCTCTAAACTCACAGATATATGAATCAAACACACATATATATATATAGAAACAAACACATATATATATTGAATCAATCAAACACATATATATATTGAATCAAATATATATATATATATATATATATATATATATATATATATATATATATAAAGTGAACATAGAAGTCAACACTTAGAGGCGACTGTCTGTTTCATGCTAGATGCAATCGTCAGGCCACGAGTGCTGTTATTTTTCTCGGCTATTTATATATACGGGTCAGTGGTGCATTGTGGGTAGTCTATTTTGGCGTTTATTTTACCGGAAGTCGTTTATTTGTTTATTTATTTATTTGAGTTAAATTATTTAGCTTGTTTTTATTTTTTTTTTCTTCTCTTATATATTTATTTATTTTTTTATAGCTCATGACGTCACACATGACCACGCGAGAGTGAAAACGAGAAGTATTAAGTATGCGAAGCCGTTGGTATAAACCTATGGCTTCTGTTATCAATTATAGGCATTTGAGTATATTTGTAGAGTTTTTATAGTTTATTTTGTTCAGGTTAGGTTTCAACTGTTTTATGTATATAATTTCAAGAAGTTTAGTTTTGTTTATTGTTTTCATGCATAGTTGTGTTTTCCGGAATTGTGTATGCGGCCAGGCAAGTTGTTTTAAATGCCTAAAAATATTAGAGTTATCATTCAAATGTAGAGTCAAGCGTCGTGAAAGCGAGTTTGTGGTGTGACCAACATATTATTTAATCCGTTGGAGATACAATCTCACAGAGGTCACTTGAATTTGTAAACTATGTTGTTTTTTTTTGCAAATCGCTAACGGTGGGGGCAGAATCATTTCACCGTTAGCGATTTGCAAAAAAAAAAACAACATAGTTTACAAACTTTACGTTTTTGTATATGACCATTTATATTAAGGAAAAAGATAATAAGAAAACTAGTTTTAGCCGGCGACTTTCGTCCAGTGTGGACTTTTTCAAGGCAAAAAACGAAATGAATTTATTGAAACAGAGGGTATTTATTCTGATCAATACAGAACTGTGGCACGAGGTCAAGCGGGAATGGGCGGTCTTCATTAGCAATCCCAATCCTAGTTAATCCGACTCACGACCCATTCATTCATAACAATTTACTCATTCACCACAAGAACCCATCCATCATCTTTCAATCCTGCATATACCACAATAGCCCATATTCACAGGGGACCTAGAAAACACCCATAACATTTAATCAGAGTATCTATAAACAACAAACAAAATGTCGTTAGCAACTAGAATTTAGAAACGCTATTGTATATTCATATGCTCAACTGAAAAATTACGTCAGTTAATTTTGTTTGGAGAGAATATTTCCGCGTGTAGAAATATTGTTTGTATTGTTATGTTGACGTATTCAACCATTTTCCTTTTCCGTAATACATATTGTCTTTTTCTACGGGTTAATTCGGAGAAATTTTGTGTAATTTTCTTGCATACAGCAGTTACAATTTTACATTATTCATTATTTTTATGCTAATTTTTGATAATATTATCTTTATTATTTTTATCCTTATCTATCTATATATATATATATATATATATATATATATATATATATATATATATAGATAGATAGATAGATAGATAGATAGATAGATAGATAGATAAAGATAAGGATAAATATAATAAAAATAATATTATAAAAAATAATATAAAAATAATTAATAATGTAAAATTATATATATATATATATATATGTATAATATATATATATAATATATACATATACTATATATGTATATATATATAGATATATATATATATATGTATAGATATATATATATATATATAGATATCTATCTATCTATATATATAGATAGATAGATAGATATAAATATATATATATATATCTATATATATATATATATAAATATAAATATAGATATATATATATATATATATATATATATATATATATATATATATATATATATATATATATATATATATATATATACCCTGACGATCTGCCTAAGTGAAACCTTGGTAGGTGTGTCTGGCTCATTAGGTTTGACTATATATATATATAGATATAGATAGATAGATAGATAGATAGATAGATAAACAACTGAGATAGATAGATAGATAGATAGATAGATAGATAGATAGATAGATAGATAGATAGATAGATAGATAGATAAGGATAAATATAATAAAGATAATATTATAAAAAATAATATAAAAATAATTAATAATGTAAAATATATATATTATTTTATTTTATTTAACTTAATTTATTTTATTGATGTCGGATATTATTATTATTATTATTATTATTATTATTATTATTATTATTATTATTTCCTTTGATATCTGCCGTTTACACATTTCTTTCCGGGTTCCGCCCAGGGACCTAAGGTTAGAAATGGCATCATGACACTTTCCTCAGAAAAAAAAAATATTATTATTACATAGATAAAGCCCTTCCTAAAATGTGGGCTGTCCTTGTCAGAATAATTTTTTGTATCTCTTTGAGGCATGGACTTCCAAGGATCCCTTCAATCAGCCTACTGGAATCTTTTCCAACCAGTCCAAGGGCACAACTACAACAGGGATTGTTGATGTTCCCATGTGCCACATTTTTGAGATTTCTATTTCAAGGTTCTTGTATTTTGACAGCTTTTCGAATATCTTCAAAGATACATTGCAGTCTGCAGGGACTGCCATATCAATAAGGGGCATTTTTTGTGGTCTTTAATAACAATATTGTCGTCATTATTATTATTATTATTATTATTATTAATATTATTAATTGGAAATTGTGATGATTATAATGCTATGATGGTTTCGTTGCTGTCTGAAATTACTCGACTATTAGACATATTACTGTATCTATTTTAAGTCTGATCACCCCCACCCCATACCTTGTTCTGTTAACCTCTCGGCACATCTTTAATTCTTCTTTCTTTGCTTTCTTTTCTTTCCCTCCTCTGACTCTCTCTCTCTCTTTCCCTCTCTCTTTCTTTCTCTCTTCCCCAATTTATTTTTCTTTGAATCTTATATTGAAATTTTTCTTTTTCTTTTAATAGAATTTTTTCTCCTTTTTCTTTCTTTTTTCCTCTCCTTTTTCCTTTTATACGGATAAAATGATTTAATTTCTAAAAATAGCTTCGGTCTGAAGTGATGAATATTTGAATATATTCATGAAATAAGTTATGACCGAAATGGATTTTTATGAATTGTCTTTATTTATCATTATAATATATACATATATATATATATATATATATATATATATATGTGTGTGTGTGTGTGTGTGTGTGTGTGTGTGTGTGTGTGTGTGTGTGTGTAATATATATATATATATATATATATATATATATATATATATATATATATATCAAGAAGAGAGAAACCGCAAACGTTTTTGGTTGTAATGTGGATTTAAAGAAAATATATTATGCTTTATTTTTCCATGATTTTGCTACACGGGTTTCCGGTCTCGCTGCCTTCATCAAGCAAAGCGTGGAGATTTCCACGTATTATTAAAAATAATTAATTTTTTCTTATGTTTTTCGATGTTAAATATTCTCGATATAAGACGGTCTCTTTTTAGTGTCAATACGCTCTATCTCTGATATTGAGCACTTTATCCCATAACTATAGCACACCTTAAAACTATATTTCTTCAGCTGTCAATATACCACATAACACCCTTAGCCTTGGAGCGGGTAGAATGGAGATCAACTTGTTTTAGTGGACTCAGCAGTTTTCAATCGGCTTGTCTGAATCATATTCAAGAAGCGAGAGCAAAATCTAAAAGGTCAGCCAATCTTACAGTAATCTGATCTCACAATCCTCACTCTTACTCCATATGTGGCCTCCTTTGTAAATCACTAGCGGGTCTTAAATGCCACTTAAGATTATCGCACAAAATTTCATGACTGAATCAACTAAGCTGTTAGATCCTCATACGTCAAAACCGACGGGATAGTCCATTATTATTATTATTATTATTATTATTATTATTATTATTATTATTATTATATATCATAGAAATAAAAGTGTGAAGCTTAATGTTACTAGACATATTAAAAGCGAAGTAACCGGTTTCGCTCCCGCTATTCAGGCTTCCTCGGGAGATTTAACTTAAATTAAAAACACTAGAAAATGTGCAATGAAAAGGAAATGGGGAGTATGAAAAAAAATGAACACAAGGATCTAGAGACAAATAACAGGGAGTCCCAACAAACACTCACGCTGTTTACACAGGGAAGGCTTGCGGGACCCGATGTAAAGTGCCTCCAGCACCCTGAGATGAAATGAAGAGTGTGACCGGGACAACACAGTGAACCCGTCCACACTAAAGTTAGCCGCACACTCTCTGTTATTGGACGGGAGAGTCCATTATTATATATATATATATATATATATATATATATATATATATATATATATATATATATATATATATATATATATATATTACATTTGTCACTTAGCTGATTGATGTTACCTTCAGCATCCCGACTGCGGATTTTCTTAGACGGACTCTCCTTCAATCACACCCTGTTTTTGTTTCTTGCTTGCACTTTTCCTTGATGCAAGATTGATTTCATTTTTTTCATTGTGTGTATGTGTGCGCCCACGTGCACATATCAATCAGCGACTCGAAACCCAGATCGGACATGTTCCTGTAAATATAAGACGGGGTAATTTTAATTGCAGTACGCGTTGTACACAGTCTGTTCACGACACGGTCATTGTCCTGTACAGACCTCGCTCACCTCAGCATTTATGCATATTAGAAGCGGAGTTTTATTTAAATTACATTCAACCATCTCTGTGCAGGTAAAAAAGAGCATTTTCTTCGATCTATCGGTTTTTAGGAGGTGAGTGAAATTTCCATTTTGTACTTACTAAGAACCCTTTACATTGAATCTTTTGGTGGTATATTTTTTTCTCCCTCGTTTTTATTAATAAATTTGGGGTTTTGTCGTGGTTCCTTTTATCTCCTCCTTATATTTTTCTTTTCTCACGGTGCGGATTTTTCTCCTGTTGATTTAATATTTACCAAGGTATTCTTCTGACGAAGTGTTGGGTAAGAAGATCCTTAAGGAAGAATGCTTTCCAGCGTTTTCAAATATATATATATATATATATATATATATATATATATATATATATATATATATATATATATATATATATATATATATAAAAAGAACTAAAAGATAACATACACTTAACACACGCATCCCATTCCCACCAAGCAATAAAACTGACCAAGAAGGCAAGTCTTAATGTCAGGAATCTCGCATCCTCTATCTTAAAAACAACTTAAAAGAGGCCGTTTGACCAACATAAGGACTGACCAATATTAACGATAAAAAACAAATGAAAACTAAAGATAAAATTCAATTTCTTCAGAAAAAGTTATTCACTCCTGTAGTTCGCTGCTACTAACAAACATGGATTTTTTCTCCCCCTGATGATGGCCATGCTGGCCGAAACTAGTCGAGGAACCTAATTGAAATAATAAAACAAAAAGTATAAATATACAACACAGTGTGTCTGAAAATTTTAATTTTTTAATATTTTTATTGTTCAAAACTGATATATATATATATATATATATATATATATATATATATATATATATATATATATATATATTTTAAATAAAAACAGACCACTTTAAGGTTAAATTCTGTAGTCTACATTGAGCTCTACCTGGATAAATATCCTCCTTGAAATTACCCCTGCCAGTCATAAACTGGTAATATTGACACTTTTATATATATATATATATATATATATATATATATATATATATATATATATATATATATATATATATAACTGTGTATTTGGGCAGCAATCGTCTTTTATACAAGCTTCGTTACTGACGACTGATTTTTTATTCAGTTTTCCTTGTGTTCGTATAAATGATTTCATTTATAACAAATCACTTATACGAACACAAGACAAACTGAATAAAATGCTTAATCACATCACCTTGTCAGTTGTCTTTAATGAAACTTGTATATATATATATATATATATATATATATATATATATATATATATATATATATATATATATATATATAAACGTGTGTGTGTGTGTGTGTGTTTTCAGAAAGTAGACAATCACGTCTCTATAAAGATTCCTTTTTTTTCTTTTCCTTATCTTTGAATTGCCGTGACTTCTAGAAATATTGTAGAATGGTTTCCGTTTGCCTCTTCCTAAACTGACTTCCACTCAGAATTATAGAGCCAAGCCTACACTTGCTATTCAAGTCATAGTTGAATGTGAGATGAAGAGATGCATTCATACTTTTTCCATAGACATAAATTCTGTCGTGTCCATCAAAATAAGTAAAAATTAATTATTGTATCAAAAATAATTATAATTAAATAATGATAACAATTATAATTATCATTAATTCGCTCATTGTAAACCAATGAGAATCAACTCCCACATCTTTCACTATCAGACAAGCAGTTCACACGGACAGGTCGTCAAAACGTGTGTCAACGAAAATTTCGTCTCCTTTTAATTTTTCAGTCTGTAATAGTAACATTTATTTTTTAGTACTGAACAAAAGATTCCGATTAAGAAAACCCCAGACACTTATTGTATTTTCCCAATTAAATTATCTGGACACTCATTACACACATCTATAAGAAAATTTTTTAAAATCATACAAGAAAGATTGCATACACTTATTCTTTATCTTATCCTTCAGTCGGATTCAGATCCATATTTGATCTATATTTGACCCCAAACTCACAATTTTACTCAGTATTACTCTCTCTCATTTCTCCAACACAACATAACAACCAGATAATAAATAATACCTCTTTTGTTGCTTCCACGTCTTTAAGAGTATTTTTGTATATATAAATTTTAGTGAGCGGTATAGATTAAGGAATCAGAGAGCCGAGTTCGAATTCCAGTCGAATCCATTACATTCACTTACGGGTTAATACCCTTAGGAAAGGTGTGAATCCTCTTCTTCTCCATCCAGCTATGGGTAAATAGCAGTACAGACCGGGTTCTATAGCCTTGGATGGCAACTGGTCTACCGCAGAAAGAAATGGCAACCTACTGCAGTTAAAAAACTGCATCGTCAGTCATGTATCGAAAGATACATGATCGCCTACGCGTGTATCACGCATGACGCATAACAGAATCAGAGAGCCGAGTTCGAATTCCAGTCGAATCCATTACATTCACTTACGCGCTAATACCCTTGTGAAAGGTGTGAATCCTCTTCTTCTCCCTTCAGCTATGGGTAAATAGCAGGATAGACTGGGTTCTATAGCCTTGGATGGCAACTGGTCTAGGAGAAGGACAACTCTGAATACAAACCCGGAGTGGAGCCCCGAAGACGAATGTACGGCACTTTGTGCTACCTTCCGGCAACTCCTGCAGCCGCGTTGGTACCAAACTGTATTGGTTTATCCCCTCCTTTGGACTCTGCTAGCAAGGCCGAGAGGGGGAACTAGACGTCTAGGCAGCCCTAGTTCTCCATATATCCCGCCCATGGTCATAGCGCACCGCGCTACTCCATCGTCTCTCGAGACGGACGGATGCCGACGACGACGACGATAAATGTTAATGGGTTAATAACAATTTACTTATATCTCACCTACAACATAACAGATTAGGCAGGAGTTTGAACTCCAACCGCAGGTTTTCTCTGTCCGCGCCGAGATCGGTCCACCCTGCTTTTACGCTCCGTTGGGTCTAAGTTCATGGAAATGTGGGGTTAAAGTCCGTTAAATTTTCGCCAAATCTGTAAAAAAAACAACAAATATGTTATATCATTTTAGTGATATGTGCGAGCCCTTGCTTTATGGTATGTACACTAGACAAATAAAGAAATAAATTTGTTTAACAGTATTGTTTACAAAATCTGTTAATATATGATGTTTCAAACAGACTTTTATAAAATACACACAGCACAGATACAGGATTTGGTATTTCATTCGCGGCATGACTGTTTTTAACACTTAATTTTCTCTATTTGAAAGATTTTAAATATATCTAGCGAACGTCACATTCATCGAGACACTACGACTCCACTTGCCTGTAGAAATGGGTTTTATCTTCATTTATTTTCGCCAGTGGCTTCTTTCCAAACAGAAAAAAAAAAAATCACCAGCGGATTTTTTATGAATCTAAATGAAAAAGAAACAAAGAAAAAAAATGGTGACTGGGGGAACATATATAACTGACTAATCATAAAAAGGGCTTCGAAATATATTTGGCAGAGCACAATAGGTTAAGTAACAAATGTGTCAGTCATAAAAAACTTCTAGTAATGGAAGTTGTCAGATATGAAAGTTATGGCGTATAAGGATTTTCACGAATAAAAGTTTTATACGAAACAAGACGCGCGATTCCCTTTTTGATGGAACGCGCTCGGAGCCAATTTAGACGTAAAAGGTTATCATATATTTAACACTTATTCTTGATCGTTTGAAAACTCAGCATCAATATTTATTGTTGCAACAGCAATGGTTCTGAATCGTCCGTTGTACGACGCGTTAACAATTCAATGAAACAGACGACAGTAATTACAGTTGGATGTGCATTACGAGACTGACTCCCATCAAAGGATCTTGGGTATTTCTTCTGGGACTTGCGAGGTTGATATTTGAGAGAAGTGAATAATTGATAGTTTTCTTTTACGACATTGTTTCAGAACACATAACAAGCGAGTAAATAAAAATTAAATTATATCTTTTAGGACAAGCGGACTGCCATCGCACGCTGATTAGAACACAAGGCGGCAGCTCAGGAAAGTCTTTTTCAGTTTCGGAATTCCATTAAAATGAATACTGTCTAAGGGTTTTATTTCAACTTTCAGTAAACTCCGAGCTTGCTAGTGCTGCTAGAAAGATAGAGAGGGGGGAGAGGCAGGTGAGCAGAATGCTATAGATAGATAGATAGATAGATAGATAGATAGATAGACAGATAGACAAACAGACAGATAGACAGACAGACAGACAGATAGATAGATAGATAGATAGATAGATAGATAGATAGATAGATAGACAGACAGACAGACAGATAGATAGATAGATAGATAGATAGATAGATAGATAGATAGATATATAGATAGATAGATAGATAGACAGATAGATAGACAGACATATAGATAGATAGATCGATCGATAGATAGATAGATAGATAGACAGACAGATAGATAGACAGACAGACAGATAGATAGATAGATAGATAGATAGATAGATAGATAGATAGATAGATAGATATTGTGATAACGTTCTTTTTGTTTTAATTTTATTGAAGAACATAATTTTACTTTTTCTTTTCAAGTATCTTCTGCTCTCTTTCCACAAAATTTATAATTCTCTTCTCCCAGAATTTGATTTTTTTTCATAGAATTTCTGTCAGTGTCCTTTGAATGGATTGGAATTTATTGTAATAAGTTTGTTTAGAAAATATAGACTTACGCATCCGAAAAAAAGGACGGTTTTTCACACGACACCGCTTTTATTTTAATTATCATTCACTCTTCGACGATGTTTATTGTTTAAAAAAAAAAACGACGATTAGAATCGTAACAAAACCTAAACATATAAAATTGAACTTATACATTTTTTTTCTTAAGAATTTAGAAGAAAAATATGAAACACTATTTATATTATTATATTAGATTGTTTATTTACAAGAATAATCGGTAAATTTTCATGTTAACACCCGAGCGCTAATATCCCTTCAAATTTGTCCAAAATAGTCTTATTTCCGTGCAAATGTATATGCTGAACTCAAATCAACAATTAGATATTGAAGAAACCTACCTTTTTGGACGTTAACGACCCGAAAAAAAATCGGACTTTTTCCTGGTCTTTCGTCAGCCATTAAAGGCTTATTGATAAGTAAAATCAGTGCTGACAATTTCCTGCGTAGTTATAAAATTTGACCCTATTACTGCCCTAAACAGGAAATCCTTCAAGAAATTAGTACGCGCTTCCGTAAAGAAGCAATTATTTAATTTAATGTTTTTTTATTTTTCTTTAGGGTTAGGATTAAAGGTTAGGGGAGGGGTTTTCTCTCTGTTTAATTTAATGTTTTTTATTTTTCGTTAGGGTTAGGAGTAAAGGTTGGGGGAGGGGTTTTCTTTCTGCTTAATTTAATGTTTTTTTTATTTTTCTTTAGGATTAGGAGTAAAGGTTGGGGGAGGGGTTTTCTTTCTGTTTTTAAAAACTAATGAAATAATAGAATCAACCCTTCTACTTTACCAAGTTTGTGCATTAATTTTTGTATTATTTTTATATATTTGAAAGTTAACTTTCTTCTTAAAAAACAAATTACTTTGTTATTCTTTTATTTGTCGATGCTTACATATATTTGAATGAAATTTAACTTTCTTCTTAAATTAAGTTTTAAAAAAATCGCTTTCCGGAAGCGCGTACTAATTTCTGAAAGAAAATAGTGCAGCAGTGAAGACGCCCGGGAGTTAAAATGAAAATTTAACGAATAATTTTATATTAACAAACTTCTAAAGATTATAAAATTAGAGCTAATGAAATGCAATATTTATCATTTACCAATTTAAATACATATGAAAATATTTTTTATTCATAACCAACTATAAAGAAATCCTTATTATTTACCATTTTATAAAGTTTGAATCAATTGGCAATTAGTCGATGTCTTCCCAACCAATAAACAATCTACTAAATAAATAGTGTTTTATATTTTTGTCGTCAATTCTCAAGAACAAAAGAAAATGCATAAATTCACTTCCATCATACGTTTAGGTTTTATTACAATTCTAATCATCGCTTTTTGATAAAATAAACATTGCCGAGGAGTGAAGGTAGTTAAAATAATAGCGGTGTCAAAGGAAAAACCGTCCTTTTGTAACTCATTTTTTTTTTTTTGTGGACACGAACGTCTATGTTAGTCGTTGGCATTTTGTTTGTTTGTTTTTTGTTTTGTTTTTTTCTTGATATTTTTTCTGATTTTTATTAACAGAATTCTTTAAAGACCGGAATAAATGCTAATCCAAACTTGCAATATCTACTGAAAACATAATCGAAACTACGCAAAGAGACCGCAAGATATATATATATATATATATATATATATATATATATATATATATATATATATATATATATATATATATTGTCATCCACAGACAGGCTGTTTCGCTGTATCACAGCTCATCAGTGTGGCTAGACATCCAGTTGCCTCTGGCTAGAATCGAAAACCGGCTGAATTCGCGTCAGTCGGAAATTTTATCCTGAAGCCGTTGGCTCACGGCAGAGAAGAAGGTGAATTTAAGCGTATTTATTTTTAGATAAACACACAGTGACTGAGAGAACTCGATTCGTTTTACCGAAGAGTCTTGCATTATTAGCCATAATAGTCACTGTTTACAAACCCACACATCCTCATATATATATATATATATATATATATATATATATATATATATATATATATATATATATATAGATTATGTTTGAGTAGACGCATGTTTCTCTCCGGCAGGTTTCGATCTTGCGACCTCCTTTCTCGGAGTGTCCACTGTCTGATCCGGGGGACTTTAGATCGTTCAGCCACAGAGAACGCCATAGCCGAGCCAGGTTCAGTTTTTCCTTTGAAGAAACCACATCCTTTAAAATGAATTTTTTAAATTTAAAAAAAAAAATCTTCCTTGAAGCTTTTATTTTAGTTTTAATTTCAAGCTAATAGATTAAATCTAATATTTACAATAAGCAAAATAATTTGCTGTATTTCAAAAACTGACTTACATTGGCTGGAACGATTTTTTTTTTTTTTTTTGGCTAAAATAGCTTATTAACACCAATTTTTTTTTAGTCATCTTTCATCGCAATGTAATTCTCTGTATTAAAAAAATCTTTCAAAAATGAAATATACTTTTCTGAAAGTTTATCTGAGGAATATTACCTGAGTTGAAGTATAATCAATCTGATTTGAAACGAATATTATTACTTTAAGTTTAAAATATCGGAGAAACGTATTCTTTAACCCGACTGTAGCTGTTTTGAAGTGTTGACAGTCTGATGACAGATCTAATGATTTTCTATGGGGGCTTTATCTGTAAAATATAATTAAAGAATATAAGGTCATCGCCTTTTTTATATAATATTTTTAAGTGCTCAGTAATCGTAAAAATTTAGGAAAATATTCTCCGGAATTTAATGTTTTATTCAACTTTAGAAATGTTGGCTTATATTTTCTGTAGTTATCGCTCTTATTTTCTGATAATGTCGTGTTTGATCGCCCATACTTACAAAGATCGGCACGTTTATACACATAAAAAAAAATTGAACTTCTTTTTAAAACATTGACGTTTGATGATTTGTATTAAGCTTTTTCATTTATGATTAGTAAATATTGTTTTCACTTAATAATAAAATCATCTAAAGGCTGATATTAATACAGAATTGTAAAAGATTTAAAACTTAATAAATTTTTCAAATTAATATTTTTATAAAAATGAAAACAATTTCTTTTTAAATCCATTGTTCATCGAAATTTGTTATTCATAAAACAGTAGTGTCCTTAATACATCTTATTTATAAAATCAAAAGATTTTCTAAATAAACAATATCATAATTTTATTACATGTTTTATTTAGTAGATATTTTCGGTGGTGTTTCGATTTTACAAAAACAAATTGATGATTTAAATTCTGCATGGAGCTTACTTTTGTTTTAACCTAGGAAAGGTTACTGAATAGAATAATCAAACGAAGGTTGGTAATGAACGATAATACTTAGGACAAGAACAACACATTTAAGATTCGGCAGCGGCGCGTAGAAGTAGTCAATTGCTAGAAGTGAATTCCCCAATGAATCTCCAACTGTAGGATATCTACAAACCGCCCGACGCGGTCAGATGTGGGACAAGGCCGAATTTAATGTGGGGTATCCAAGCCCTTAGGCTCGGCCAACAATTCCCCGTAGACCTTGTAGGGGACCGGCGGGTTAATGCGAGGATAAAATCTCTGGAGTAAGACTTCCTGCTGGCCAGTCCCGCTACATAGTAATGTTGGACTATGATGGAGTCCAAAGAAAGCAAAATAAAACGAACAAGACAGATATATATGTACAAAGCAAATATATATTAATGACAAACAGATTGATACAAGAATTACAAATACATCATTTAAAACATGAATAAAACGTTAGTGTCTGTATGGAAAGTTGTTTGTGTGTGTGTTGAGTTGAAATGTCCGTACGGTTGTGAATTTTGTCTTTAGCGTGTTCCCTGAACATGGGAAACGCTGGTTGTGTATTAGAGTTCACATATTGGAGATGTTAAGAGAAAGTTTGTGTACCTCGCCCCACGTGCGAGGTTTCGATCCGCGGCCGAAATCGACGTAGTTGGTCGCCCGTGCGCGTAAGCAGGAAAAAGAGAGAAAGAGGCGAAAGGTCCGCCCGTATTTATACTCCCGGGAGAGAGAGACCCCTGTTGAAAGTGTTACGAAACGAAGAGGAGATAACCCGATAACCTCGTATAAAACGGGGTATGGGTAGCTGTTTCCCAAGACAAGACTTTGCCCTTCGACATAGCTTCGCCTGGAGTTCCTCACTGCCCAGAGGCAGTTTGACCAACACAGCTGGAGACAAATCTCCGACTGCAGAACAACATTCAGCATTTACTATTGTATTTATGTGAATGGGGACATTATTGTGCGTAGGTATGCTACAACACTAACATAAATATGAAGAGACTGAAATTGTAATTTCTCGAAATACATAAAATTAATTAAGTGGGGGTAACAAATATATATTTATATATATTAACAAAACAATATATATATATATATATATATATATATATATATATATATATATATATATATATACAGTGTAACCCGGATATAAGAGAGTTGTCGGGACCGGAGAAGAAGTATCGTATATCCGGGTTTCTCTTATATCCGGGTTTGGTCTATTATATATACATTAACACAGGCTCTAATTTGGGACCAGAGAAAATATCTCTTATATCCGGGTTTCTCTTGTATCCTGGTCTCTTATATCCGGGTTACACTGTATATATATATATATATATATATATATATATATATATATATATATATATATATATATAAGGTACCTCCAGCAATTCGGTATACCTAAGGTTTAAATGTATTTTTCATAAAGGAAAAATCCTTTTAGAAGCTTTCCAACCGCTTCAATTGAAAGCTAAAGGATTAAATTTTCTAATTCCAGAAAAAATACTGTGGAGTATTTCAAATAGAAATTTAAATGATATTTAGTCGATGCTTCCGAAAAAAAAACAATCGAAACGGCTATTTTTAACTTTTTTTAGTGAAATGTAAACGAACTTATTTTTCAGTTTTAAAATTCCTGCTAAAATAAGATATACATGTCTGAAACATTACTTTCGTAAAATTAGCAAATTTAAAGTTAAATTAATCTGTTCTGAAATAAAAATCACTTACTTATAGCATAAAATTTTCTAGACAAACATTTCTTGATATCGGGGTCTTGTTATTTTCACGTCTCCATCGATAATTTGATGACTGAAAATGTGTTGACATGTTTAGTACGGTGCATCAAAAGTGACATAACGGTTTTTTTTTTGTTTATTATAATAATTTAAAATACTATAAAAATTTCTTACATTATTGAGTTACTTCTATCTCTTTCATTATTTAATAGCTAAGATAATGATAACTAATTTATTAATTATTAATATTAAATTAAGTTATTATATTTTTAATTTAATAACTCGATAATAACTAATAAAATTATTATTATATTATTAATTAAAATATCTCACTGAGTTATTAATTGTTTAAATTGATAAATGAGATAATTTTATTATCTCAATTTAATTTTTAATTTAATGACTGAGATTGAGATAAGACCTTTACATGCCCAAGGACGAGATAAGCTTTGAAACACGTGACCTTTTAACCATAATGTCACTTATGAGATATCATACAAACAAAAAAATTTAACATTTGACCAACAACAAAAAATTTTTTTAATTATTGTAAAAAGTTTTAGTAGCATTTTTTTGTATTAAGCTTTTAATTTTCGCTTAGTAAATATAGTCTTCACTTAAAAACTTAATAACCGACCGAATGCGCTGCATGAATGAATTTTAAAACATTTTTAAAATTAAAGACAAAAATGAAAAAAAAAATGAAAAAATTAAAAGTAAAATGCAAACAATTCTTGTAAAAATTCTTTGTTCATCGAAAAAGGTTATTGAAGTTTTTATTTTACGATTTGGAGCAGATTTTTTTAAAAGTTGGCATTAGTTGGGAAAAAAAATTGATTATTCAACTTCTCCAAGGAGTCCTGTTTATAAAAAAAAAAGTTTGCGAACTCTTTGAAATTCTATAAAATTTCATGTAATTACTTCATGGCGGGGAAACAGATGTAAAAAAAATATATTTTTACTAAGATTTTCTAAAAATAAAAATTTCAAGAATAAATTCATTCATTTTTTAATAAGTCCTGAAAGTTTCATTTAAATTAGATAATTATTTGATTTTTGCAATAATTTCAAAATCAATGGGTTTTCCCCCAAAACTGCTACACTAAAAATTGCAATGAGCACAAGTCGTACGGTTTTAACAAAAAAAAAACGAGATTTTTGACCAAAAATGTAAAACGTGTTAGAAAGAAGAATAAAATTTTTTAAAATATTTAAAAAATACTTTGTTCTTTCCTTTTAATAATAACAAATATTTTAATGATGAAACTTGGTTTTTATTAAGTTTCGGACATGTTATCATTATGCTATAGTGATTTTTTAGCGAATTGTTGGAGGTACCTAAAACAAAATTTTCTAAAAAAATTTCAAAAACAATTCCATTCATTTGTGAATAAGTCCTGAAAATTTCCTTAAAATCTGACAATTATTTGATTTTTGTAAGAATTGCCAAAACAATATATATATATATATATATATATATATATATATATATATATATATATATATATAATTATTTTTTTAAATATATGATTCCATCGCTACATAGGTATTACCATGTTTCAAAAACACAACCTAAAACTTCCCATTCCTTTATAGAAATTAAATAAAATTAAAGCACCTAGTTCTGTTTCATCCTAAAGCGAATTTTGGCATAACTAATTTTGAAATTTACGGAGCGCTTATAAGAATATACATTCGTAATATTAATTTCTCTGGATATGGAGAAAACCAGTCATTTTAATAAGGGGCGGTAGGGTATTCATTTTCACTGACAGTTATTGTATCAACATATAAGTTATATATATATATATATATATATATATATATATATATATATATATATATATATATATATATATATATATTACCGTGAAAAGACTAAATTTCTGATTGTAATATTTGGCCTACTACTTACGCAAGAAAAACAAGATTTTTTATCAAAATTTCGAACGTGTTACAAAGAGTTAAAACAATTAATAAAATAATAAATACTCTGGCCTTTCCTCTTAATAATAACATAAACATTTTGACGATAAAACTTTATTTTATCAGGTTTTGACGTCTTTTTTTCATCATGGTATACGCTTGTTTTGAAAATCCTTTGGTGTTACCAAATATATTGAGATAATATGAAATTTGACGTTGACACAATTTGCACACACACGCACACACACACACACTCATAAATGCATGTATATATATATATTATATGCACACACATAAATGTGTGTATATATATATATATATATATATATATGCACACACATAAATATATACACACATGTATATATATATATACACACACACACACACACACACACATATATATATATATATATATATATATATATATATATATATGTGTGTGTGTGTGTGTGTGTGTGTGTGTGTGTGTGTGTGTGTGTGTGTGTGTGTGTGTGTGTGCATTTGTGTGTAAATTGTGTCAACGTGGGAGTTAGTCGGAGTGATTAAGGCAGTATTTTCTCCTGAGTAAGTTTTACTTCTCCTTTTTTTAACCAGGGTTTCCTCCCCTTATCTACGCCATCTTGAATGTATATTGAAGTGGCGTTTTTGATTGACAGCCGAGACGCTGGACGACGCCAGACGATTTCTGTCCTTGGCCCCAACCTACTGTTAGTCCATCTTCTTCCACCCAGGGGTTTTCGTTTTATCTTAATAAAATAAACAAATAAATGAATTCAAAGATAAAGATGGCACACCGATGAGGAGATTTGGAACCAAAAAATGTCTTCGAGTCGGTCTTTGGTTACTTGTTTCGTAATAACAATAACTAAAACATGTAAAAACAATTTAGAATCTGTTCGTTCCTAACTGAAATCATTCAGTAACTTTTAACGATGTCATTTTTGTTTTGAAGTGGCTTCGTGGCTAACGCTAGGAGTACTTTTGTCCAGCAATTTAAGCTACTAAAAAACTAAAAATACTGGCTTGAAAATTCAAGTTATGACCTTCTTAAATAGCCTCGTCAGATTTTGACTTTCTTATGGATGTTATGGCTTCCAACACATTCAGAAATGCCTTTCTAGACATGTCTTCTAACTTATTTTTATTTTTGTTACCTCCTCTTTCCAGATAAACAATGTCTGGCACGAAGGTGACTCAGCAAATGGAAAGGCACGTTGTAATCGATGAGGAATCGGAGAGACGAGTTCAAATTCCAGTCGAATCCATTACATTCACTTACGTTCTAATACCCTTGGGAAAGGAATGAATCCTCTTCTCCCACAGCTTACTATCCAGTGGTGTCCGGTATTGGTATCGTACGTGGCTGCGCATTACTGGTATATTTAACAACCCCCGTCACAAGGGCGAATGTGGCACAAGGCCGTTTAACGTGGGCTTACCGATCACGTAGGCTCGGCCAAAAATATGCCCATTTACAACCCATATACACGAGTTTAGGGACTGTCTACCTCCCTGGACGACACTTTGCACTGCGGCAAAGCCTCGTCCGAGTTCCTCTCTGCCAAACAGAGAGTTCGACAGCAGAACACGCGGCTGCGCATGTCTGGTGCTACTCTCATGATACTGCATAATAATATAGTACTGAGAGAGTCCATGATGTAGGGAAGTATTGGTCTCACAACACTAATCCATACACCGAGGTATTTAAAGTGTTTAGTATTTACTAATTCCATATTTTGAATTTTTATGACGGTGGAGTAATGGATAGCGTCTTGGATTGAGGAATCGGAAATCGAATTCCAGTGGAATCCATTACATTCACTTACGTGCTAATACCCTTGGGAAAGATATGAATCCTCTTTTTAACCTACTGCGGGAAAAAGTCTGATCGCCTAAGAGTGTATCACGCATGGCACATAACCGATTGAAAAGCACAACATAGTGATACAGAGACAGCAAATTTCTTGAAAATGTCCCGCTCTTTTGTTATGAAATTTCCAAATTAGCTGTAAGCTGCAGACAGGGTGCAAATGGCTACAACTAAACGCAGAACGCATTGTAAGAGTCGTAATACCCGTGAACTCCTAACTTTGCATGAACAGTCCAGAAAATAATCGATAAAAGTCCCGAAAAATCAATCGGAATTGTGTTTTGTCCCACTTGTCTTTGCCGAAACGCCTCTTAGGGCGGCGCTATTTCAGGCTATAAAAAAGGCAATAAGTATCATCTACTTCCTCCTTTTAGCTTTTTTAAGACTTGTTTCCAGGTATAGCCGACGTCGATAAATTACGCTGCCGAGAAGGCGCGTTCGCTTCATTGGTCCTCTGTTGACATTTTAACTTTCTCACACACGTGTCTATCACACACGTTTGTTTCACACAGGCAAGAACACATAAACAAGCACATTCTTATTAATGCTAGTTTTAAGATATTATTTCCTTTTGTTTATATCATGCGTTGTCGTTTGTTCTGTATTCATTGTTACCATTATTTTTACCCGGACTCACATTGAGTTCGTCAATATTGTTTGCGGAATGAATATTCCAAGAACCCATAAATATTTAATACAAAATGTCTATACATATCACAACCAAAGATGTGATACCCACAACATAATGGTGACTTATATTTACCCCCAAAATATTAGAATCCCTGGTATACTAATTAACTATAGTAGTTAACTATACTAGTTATTTCAAATGCGGTCAAGGTGGCAAAGTGAATCATGGATATTCGCTACAATTATATGATGCGAGGAGTTCATATATATATATATATATATATATAAGCTCCTGAAAAATTTATTTCGGTTGAGCTCTCTGGAGAGGAAGTGTGGGTTTGTAAACAGTGACTATTACGGCTCATAATGCAAGACTCTTCGGTAAATCGAATCGATCTCTCTCTGTCACTGTGTGTTTATCTAAAAATAAATACGCTTAAATTCTCCTTCATCCCTGCCGTGCGTCAACGGCTTAGTGGTAGAATCCCTGACTGACACTAATTCAGTTGGGTTTCGATCCTAGCTAGAGGCAAACGGACGTCTAGCCACATTGATGAGCTGTGAAACAGTCTGTCTGTGGATGACAATATATATATATATATATATATATATATATATATATATATATATATATATATATATATATATATATATATATATATATGTTGATCCATTAGTGAAAATGAATACCCTACCGCCCCTTATTAAAATGATTGGTTTTCTCCATAACCATAGACATTAATATTACGAATGTATATTCTTATAAAGCTCCGTAAATTTCAAAATTAGTTATTCCAAAATTCGCTTGAGGATGAAACAGAAGTAGGTGCTTTAATTTCTGTAATTGAATTCGATGTTTTTAGCTTCTGTCTTTTGAAACATGGTAATTCCTATTTAGCGATGGAATCATGTTCTTTTTTAAATAATTATATATATATATATATATATATATATATATATATATATATATATATATATATATATATATATATATATATATATATATTGTTTTGTCAATTCTTACAAAAATCAAATAATTATCAGATTTTAATGAAATTATCACGACATATTCACAAATGAATAGAATTAGTTTTGAAATTTTTTTTAGAAAATTTTGTTAAACATGTATATATATATATATATATATATATATATATATTCAGTTCAAATCCACGTCAACCCTATGTGTTTCATTGTTCAAAAACCCAACACAGAATTCAGACGGCTGTCTACATGAGAATTAAAATCTTCAATTTTTCCCACGGGGTTTATTCACTAACCCTTATTATTTTTTTTATATCATATATCTGCCAGTTTATCGCTCCGTCTATTAAAAAAAACTTCTTATGATTACCAGGTAATAAATAGTGTCACATATTAACTATACTTGTTAACTATAGTTAAATAATAGTTATTTCAATGTTGGTAAAGTGCCCGATCAGAAGAATTGTAAATCAGGATATTCGCTACAAGTATATGAAGCAAGGAGTTCCGTTCATGTCGGAAAGACTCGTTTAGTTCTTGCAGACTTGACTGAGGTTCCAAGGGTTATGCATGCCAAGTTCCAAGTAACTGCTATGCTTTCGGGGATAATCAGCAATGATGAAGTTGTCATAACTAACATCAATATTAGAAAGAACTATAACATTTAGTGGATTTGAAAAATATAATTTTCCGAAAAGTTATTTTGATAAAAAAAATTTTATGAATTTCAAACGATAGCCGTAGTAACAGTTCTGTCAATAAATGCTAATGTTAGCTCGATTGAAATGGTTAATTTTAATATTACCATTAATTTTATAATTACCATTAATCGTATGAACACCATTAATTTTTTCATTACCATTAATTTTATCATTGCCATTAATTTTATCACTACCATTAATTTTATCACTACCATTAATTTCATCATTAACATTAATTTTATTATTGCCATTAATTTTATCATTACCATTAATTTTATCATTACAGTTATTTAACAAGAAAACTATGTCAACAGTTCTTGGCAATTTTTGAACGTCGTATCCGAAAAAAAATATAGAGTGTCAAAAGGACGTAGTCTCCGCGATTATTTTAACTACCTTCACTCTTCTATAATGTTTATTGTTTTAAAATCGATGATTAAGAATTGCCAAAAAAAATAAATATATCAAAATAAATATATGAATACATACATTTTCTTTGTTCTTGAGAAAGCAAAAATCTTAAACACTATTTATTTATTATATTGTTTATTGAAAAGGTTGGCAAAACATCGAATTAATTCGAACTTTATAAAATGGTAAATAATAAAGATTTCCTTATAGTTGGTTCACATATTTTTATAATTCAGTAAATTTCTATAAATTTATGACTGAAAAATATTTTATATTTAAGTCTTTATAAATTGGTAACTGATAAATATTGCATTGTATAAATCTAAACATATGAATATGAATTCATATATTACCTTTTTTTTGAGAATTGACATGAAAAATAAAAAAAATAAATTTATTTACTTGATTATTTATCTACACTATTTATTTATTATATTGTTTATTTACATTATTTATTTATTATACTGTTTATTGTAATGGTTGGTTAATTGCCAATCGATTCGAACTTTATAAAATGGTAAATAATAACGATTTCCTTATAGTTGGTTCACATATTTTTATAATTCAGTAAGTTTTTATAAATTTATGACTGAAAAATATTTTATATTTATGTCTTTATAAATTGGTAAGTGATAAATATTGCATTGCATTAGTTTTAATTGTATTAGATTTTAGAAGCCTTTAAATATAAAATTATTCTTGAAAATAATCAATGTAATAAATAAATAGAGATTAATATTTTTGTTGCGAATTCTCAGGAGGAAAAAAATGTATAAATTCACTTTCATCAAATGTTTAGGTTATATTATAGTTCTAAACATTGCTTTTTAAAACAACAAAACATTACTGAGGAAAGAAGTTTAAATAATAGTGGTGTCAACGGAAAAAACCGTTCTTCTGACACTCCGTATTTTTGCGGTAACGAAGGTCTAATTTCAACCAACAATAATACTTTTTTTTTCTTTGTGCCGTGTCCCTTCGGGATCTAGGCGATCACGGTTCTCCACAATTTCCTGTCCTTTGTAACCCTTAATAATTTTTTTCTTTTTATCATCTCTCCTAAATATTGCTCCACCATCCATTTACTCAGGCACCTTCTTCTTCTTCTTCTTCTTCTTCTTCTTCTTCTTCTTCTTCTTCTTCTTCTTCTTCTTCTTTATGTTATGCCCCTTCTGGATGTAGGCGATCATTGTCCTCCACAATTTCCTGTCAATTGTAGCCCTTAATAAAATGTCTTTTTTTAACTCTCTTAAACCTTACTCCGCCACCCATTTACTTCTTCTTCTTCTTCTTCTTCTTCTTCTTCTTCTTCTTCTTCTTCTTCTTCTTCTTCTTCTTCTTCTTCTTAAAAGCTTTTCTAATTAAATAATGTCTTATCTTTATTGCCATTTTTCTTTTACGAAGGTTATAAAAAGAATTAAAAAATATAATTTAATTAAAAATTTTTTTACGATTCTGAGCATATTTTCGCTAACTGGGATCCTGTTTGACAAAGAAAATTAATGATTTAAATTCTCCAAGAAATTGTTCTTAATGCCAATATAAACATTATGCTCTACAAAAAATTAATTTCATGAAATTAAATAAGGGCGGATTAACACATGTAAAATATTATTTTTACGAAGGCTTTTTAAAAACGATATATATAAAAATTAATTTACTTCAACTTTGAATAAGTCCTGAAAGTTTCATTAAAATCCTACAATTACATGATTTTTGCAAGAATTTCCAAATGATTGTAATTTTTACTGCAAAAAGACGGTAAAATTTCCCATAAAATTTCACCTGTTTACACAAGAAAAACAATTTTTAAATAAAATTTCGAAGTTTCTAAAAAGAATTTAAAAAATATAATTTATTTAAAAAAATATTCTTTGGTCTTGCCTCTTAATATCGACTTAAGTACAAAATATTTAAAAAAAAGAATTAAGATACAAAACTGTGTTTTAATTAAGTTTAGGGTATTTTTCATTGTTTATGCTAACTTTTCAGCGAGTCTTTGTTGGTACCTACATTACACCTACGCGCAAGCAAGGTCAAAGGCAAACAGCGTGTGGCAGACAGCCAATCACCTCGTCTTTCATAATATAGGTTAAAGTGTCTTATTCCTGAAATTAAGTATTCTGTTAGAACATTGCCTGCATTTGGGTTTTTTTTTAGTGGGGGGTTACTTAGTATTTAACCAACGAATTTCGTATCTTGTTTGGGAGCATTTTCTACGTTTCTTTCCCACGTAGAGAAGAAAAAGGACTTTCCCACCCATCACAAAAATATCAAATTACAAAGCTGCATTTTAACTAAAAGTTCAAACTTATAATTGTCTTTTAATGGGTCAGAT
>OZ038510.1:85482072-85547072 GCA_964036315.1 Acanthosepion esculentum
TTTAAATTGTAAGAACGTTTTGGAGATGATAATGATTTACTGTGTTTTGTGGTTTATTTTGCCTTACAGCATATCAACACCTCAATAGGTTATTTAATGCCGACAAGATTTTTAGGATAGGTTCGTATGAATAGAATATATATTCTTTTTAAGAAATCAGTTTGTAGGAGATTTGGTTTGGTTTATTTTGTTTTACGGCATATCGACACCTCAATGGGTTATTAATACCGACAAGATTTTTAGGATAGGTTCGTATGAATAGAATATATATTCTTTGTAAGAAATCAGTTTGTAGGAGATTTGGTTTGGTTTATTTTGTTTTACGGTATATCAACTTCAAAGATTTATTTCATGCCGACAAAATTTTTTTAGGATAGGTTAGTGGCTTTACTGCCTTGCTTGGGATCGATTTTGTTAAATAAAATCCCATGAAGAATTCGCAATATTGTTGGTCCTCATCCGGCGTCTCGTTTTCAGTCACTTTCCCACCGTCGTAAGGTTACCCCCCCCCCCGTGTCTTTTCTATAAATACTTTCATGGTAATTGTTCGGGTGAATCTTTGCTATGTTGCCTAGACGTTTTGAAATTAAGCGCAGGACTGGATAGGCGCCGAGATCTCATCAATATACAGCTGTGCTAGCTAGATGCAACCGTAAATTCTAGGCTAACAGTTTCTTTTCTCGCTTGTTGAACCCCTTTCCGATTCCTTGATTCCTTTTAGATGTCGCTAATTAGTAATGTTTCCGTTCCTAATTCTTCTAAACTCAGTAAACCCTTGTGTCGCAGTGGCCTTACTGCCTTGCATGGGGTGAAACTGATTTTTGAAAAAGACTAGTAGAACTGGTACAAGTTTTGATTACAGTATAAAATGGCATATTGGTCGATAGATTTGAAGATAATAGGATAGACAGATACAAAGAAAGAATTATACACACACACACACACATACATATATATATATATATATATATATATATATATATATATATATATATATATATATATATATATATATATATATATATATATATATATATATATATATATATATATATATATATATATATTATACAGCAAAAAATTACCTCATCTGGGTATAGTCTATTTCAAACAAGCACTGCTATGTGCCAGCTATCCTCAGCCCAATACTGTCTGGAAATGGTGTTTTTTTTTTTTTTTAATTTGGTTTGGATAGCTTTGTTTGTTTGTTTGTTTGGGTTTTATGGCATATCAACCACTGTGGGTTAAGGTTTAGATAGCGTTGTTGAAGACGTATGTGGCCGCTTAAGAGGACGCCTCACTTTAGATAAAGACTCTGGGTTGATGACCCTGGATCAGTTTTAATATCTGATATTACTAGGATCCACCTTGATTTTATACCAAAGGATCAATCGCTATCTACTGTCTTCCTAATTACTCTTTTAGATGCCGCTAATTAGTAATATTTCCGTTCCTAATTCTTCCAAACTCAGTAGAATTCGTAGAAGTTTTGATTACGACATAAAATGATATATGGATAGATAGATTTGAAGATAATAGGATAGAAAGAATTACACACACACACATATATATATATATATATATTATTTTATGTCATCCACAGACTGTTTCGCAGCTCATCAGTGTGACTAGACGTCCGGTTGCCTCTAGCTAGGATCGAAACCCGACTGAATTGGCGTCAGTCGGAACTTCTACACTAAGCCGTCGACTCACGGCAGGGATGAAGATGAATTTTAGCGTGTTTGTTTTTTTTTTAGATTTAGATAAACACAGAGTGACTGACAGTGACTCAATTCTGCCGAAGAGTCATGCTATATTAACTTAAATAGTCACTGTTTACAAACTCATACCTCAAACCAAAGAGCTCAAACGGAATTAATTTTTCAGGAGCCAATTAGGTCCAATGTCCGATTTATTTAAAGATTCCTTGGATTGGGGATAAGGGCCAAAGCTTAGTTAAGCAAATTAGTAAGTCGGTTTCTGGTTGTTTTCCTTCTGTTGCTTTGCGTTGTATTTTTCGAACTAGGTTGGCGTTTCCGTCGTTTCGCAAGGATGAATTGCCCTACATCAAATTAAATAATTTGGTATATGAATTTAATTGCCAGTGCACTGCTGGTTATGCGGGGCGTACAACCTTGCATTTGGAAACAAGAATTAATCAACATGTACCTTCTAAAATACGACTTGGCAAAATAGATAACATGTGTTATCTTCCCTCTACAAATATGGAATCGGCTATTGCGCAACACCTAGTAGAGAATATAGCCTGTGCCAAGTCGTATACGAAAGAGTGGTTCAAAATTATTCACATAGCTGGTTCCAACAATCGTTTGAAGATTTTGGAATCAATCTGTATAGGATTACGGAAACCTTCTCTTTGCCGGCAGAAGGATTTTGTGAAGTCCTTTAATTTGTTGGGGGATATTTTGTTTTAACTGTCCCTCACTATTTACACGCAATTACCCCTCCCCTCGTTATAATTATATACACTTATATGTTATTGATTTTAGCATGCCCCCCCCCTTTTTTGCTCTTCATTTTCGTTGCTGTTCTTTTCGTTTAATTTATCAATTTTTCCAACGATTTTCTCCTGATGAGATGTTGGACGAAAGGCCCTTAGGAACTATTACCATTAATAAATTCCTTGTTTTTAAAACAGTTATATATATATATATATATATATATATATATATATATATATATATATATATATATATATATATATATAAAGAGGATCATATTTTATTCATAAAAAACAATACAAAAGTATCACGACGAATAAAATTTTAGATACGTTTCGGCCGACACTTCTTCAGAAAAAAATGATATCTATGGAAAATAAAACTAGGCGGTTGACAATATTCTTTTTTCAAAAAGAGTAATCCCGAAGACTGTAGATAGCGATTGACATTGCATTTGAATTTTTGCAGATTAAATTTGGCTGGAAAGCATGGAGCCGTAATTGTGTTCCACGAGCGAGTAGTGTAAGAGAAGAAACTTACGGCTACATCTAACTAGATATATGATCGCCTAAGCGTGTATCACGCATGGCACGTAACTGAATCGGAGAGCCGAGTTCGAATTCCAGTCGAATCCATTACATTCACTTACGTGCTAATACCCTTGGGAAAGGTAAGAATCCTCTTCTTCTCTTTCCAGCTATGGGTAAATAGCGTTACAGACTCGATCCTATAGCTTTGGATGGCAAATGGCCTGGAAGAAGAACAACTCTGAATTCAAAATCTGCGGAATGTCGTTTGGGGATCTTGCGGCACGTAGTCCACCAGGTCTCTGTGTTCGGTCCTTCAATAAGGGTGAATGGTTCTGCACAAAATCTTTACCATTGTAATCAAATCTCATGTGCTGGTGTCGGGCTTTCGGTTCCTAGGTACTGAGCTGCTTGACTCGCATACGTCGAATTCGACAGGAAAGTCGATTATTCGGTCTGAATTAACATTGAGCTCTCAGAACGGATTACCAAGATTTTCATTACTTAATTTTATATATATATATATATATATATATATATATATATATATATATATATATATATATATATATATATATATATATGTATGTATGTATATAAAACAGATTATTATTGTCACATCAGGATAAAAATGATCTTTAAAAAATGGATCTTATTTTATTCATAAAAAACGATAAAAAAATTATTAAGACGAATAAAATTTTATATACATTTCGACCGACACATCTTCAGAAAAAGTAATACTGTTAAAGGCTTAGTTTTATTTTCCGATGATATTATTTTCTCTGAAGAAGTGTCGGTCGAAAGGTACCTAAAATTTTATTCGTCCTGATACTTTTGTATCGTTTTTATGAGTAAATTATGATCCCTTTTTAAAATATTATTTTATCCTGGTGTGGCAATAATAATCTGAATATATATATATTGCTTTGTAATGGAAGTACCTATATATATATATATATATATATATATATATATATATATATATATATATATATATATATATATATATATATATATATATATATATATATAGGTACTTCCTTTACATATATATATATATATATATATATATATATATATATATATATATATATATATATATATATATATATATATATATATATAGGTACTTCCATTACAAAGCAACGCCTAAGGTATTTTTAAAAAAATCTTACTTAAAGTTTTATTTTATCTTTAATTTCAAGCTAATAGATTATATTTAATATTTTCAATATTTTGCTGCATTCCAAAATAATTTAAATTGGCTGGATGAGTTTGGGATTTGAAATCGTCAAAATCCCTGATTTTAAGTGCCATATTTTGCTATCTGACAACACAATGTAAATGACTGGATTAAAAATTCTTTCCAAAATTAAAGATATTTTCTAAAACTTTTTTTGGGGGGAATATTAGATAATTTACAGTTAAGTTTAACTGATTTGAAACAAATATTACTTACTCTTAGTCTAAAATGACGCAGAGTAAGAGTGAGTGAGAGAGAGAGTGAGAGAGAATGAGAGAGTGTGTGTGTGAAAGAGAGAGAGAGTGTATGTGAAAGAGAGAGAGAAAGAGAGAAAGGGAGAAAGAGAGAGAGAATGAGTGAGTGTGTGTGTGTGAAAGAGAGAGAGAGAAAGAGAGAGTGTGAAAGAGAGAGTGAGAAAGAGAGAGAGTGGGAGAGAGAGATATATAGAGAGAGTGTGAAAGAGAGAAAGAGAGAGTGCGAGAGATAGAGAGAGGGTGTGTGAAAGAAAGAGAGAGTGTGAGAGAGAAAGAGAGAGAGAGAAAAAGAGAGAGTGTGTGTGAAAGAGAGAGAGAGAAAGAGAGAGAGAAAGAGAGAGAAAGAGAGAGAGAAAGAGAGAGTGTGTGTGAGAGAGAGAGTGTGTGTGTGAAAGAGAGAGAGAGAGATAAAGAGAGAGATAAAGAGAGAGAGAGAGATTGCTTGATTGAAAAGGTTAGAAGTAACCGTAAGTTCTAACACTTTCTTCTGTTGCACTTCTTGCTTGTGAAATTCCCTTCCGCTTTCTTTGGATTTCAAAAATTTCAATGCAATGTCAATCGTTCTCTTGTCTTGTCCATAATTGTCCTTTTATTGCCCTCTCTCCTTGATAGTAGTTTATCTCATATTCTATAACACTCAGTAGCCCCTCGTGTTCTAGTGTTTTAATTCCTTGTTTGGGGTGACATGATTAATAAGATAGATAGATAGATAGATAGATAAATAGATAGATATGAATAGATTGAGATGGATAATGATTAGATAGATAGATAGATAGATAGATATGAATAGATTGAGATGGATAATGATTAGATAGATAGATAGATAGATAGATATGAATAGATTGAGATGGATAATGATTAGATAGATAGATAGATAGATATGAATAGATTGAGATGGATAATGATTAGATAGATAGATAGATAGATAGATAGATAGATAGATAGATAGATAGATAGATAGATAGATAGATATGAATAGATTGAGATGGATAATGATTAGATAGATAGATATGAATAGATTGAGATGGATAATGATTAGATAGATAGATAGATAGATAGATAGATAGATATGAATAGATTGAGATGGATAATGATTAGATAGATAGATAGATAGATAGATAGATAGATAGATAGATAGATAGATAGATAGATAGATAGATATGAATAGATTGAGATGGATAATGATTAGATAGATAGATAGATAGATAGATAGATAGATAGATAGATATGAATAGATTGAGATGGATAATGATTAGATAGATAGATAGATAGATAGATAGATAGATAGATAGATAGATAGATAGATATGAATAGATTGAGATGGATAATGATTAGATAGATAGATAGATTGATATGAATAGATTGAGATGGATAATGATTAGATCGATAGATAGATAGATAGATAGATAGATAGATAGATAGATAGATAGATATGAATAGATTGAGATGGATAATGATTAGATAGATAGATAGATAGATAGATAGATAGATAGATAGATAGATAGATAGATAGATATGAATAGATTGAGATGGATAAGGATTAGATAGATAGATAGATATGAATAGATTGAGATGGATAATGATTAGATAGATAGATAGATAGATAGATAGATAGATAGATAGATAGATAGATAGATAGATATGAATAGATAGTTGCTTAAATCATTGTCAAAATCTTTTTATGCTTGGGTCTAATAAATAGAAAAAAGTGATTCCTCTCTTCTTATGTGCCGTGTCCCTTCAAGACGTAGGCGATCATGGCTCTCCACATCTTCCTGTCCATTGTAGCTCTTAATAAATTTTGTCTTTTTGTTATTTCTCCCAAATCTTGTTCTGTCATCCATTTGTATCAAGTACGTTACCCGCTGTTTTCCACTCTCCCCCTTCCCCTTAATCTGTCCCGTGAGTATCAGATTTCCCAAACCCTCCTTCCTCATGACGTTCCCCAGAAATTTCAACTGTCTCTTCCTGATGTTAAGTATAAGTTTCCTCTTTGTTTCCATTCTCTCCAAAACTTCCTGGTTGCTCACATGTTCGGCCCATGTTATCCTCAACATCCTTCTGTAGAACTAAATTTTCTGTTGCTTCAAGTTTTCTTAACAGTTCAGTACTCTTTTCTTTGTTTCCAATGAAATTTACCTGTCTCTTAATACTCTGCTTGGTTTTTGAAATGCATCTTTGGTCATCCCAATACGTCTTCGGATCTCAGTGCCGCACTTTCACAGATATTTAAATTTTTCTACCTTTTTGTATGTTGGTCTTGCCCTTTTACTGATAACCAATCTTTCTGTTTTCTTGTAGTTTATACTTAGTCCTTTCTTTCGGCTTTCCTTCGCTACCTTCTGTAAGAGCTTTTGTATTTTCGTTTCCGTGTCTATCAGCTCTGTATCATTTTCAGTTCACAATAACTAAACTTGTAGAATTTGTAGAATTCTTGAATACAGTATTGTTATGGGTCCTTACCTATAACTACAAAATGAACTCTTCCTAACACTATGAATACTCAAGAGCGAGAGAGACGAATCGAGTCGAGCCGATAGTAGTTCACTCCAAACCAGACTGACAGTCATACTAACACCTTCCACATATTGTATTACTATTCCGTGTAATATATCTTCGTTATTTCTACTCTTGTGTTCGTGTTGTTCTTCTTTGGTCCTAACCTTGGACCATAACAATTATAAAAAAAATAAGTGTATTTATTCATGCTTCTTGTTTCATAAAATATGATACAAGATCGAAGTGGGTTTCGGCGATCGTGCAAATATTTCTTGTGTCCCCTCGGTATTTCCCCTTTAGGCGATGTCTTAGGCACCTGACTCATGCCCCACAAACCCTTCGTGAAGGAGGAGTAATACCTGGGGAGACGGCTCCTTGAGGCCTAAGACTAATATTAATTATGAACCAAGTAAGGATATTTATCCATCTACCCCCACTCGTACAGAATGTAACACAAGGTCGAAGTTTTAAGTGGAATTCAGTCGCCGCACAAAAGTTGATCGGTTCCCCTCAGCATTTCCACTTTTGGGGACGACTCAGGCGCCCGGTAATAACCCCATCCCCCGTCCAGAATGAAAGATAATGCCTGAAATGATGACCTCCTGCGGCTCGAGCTAATGTTAATTTTATACTCCGATCTCTATTCTAGTTCCACGTGCCATGTCTAATGGATGTCAGTTATCAGTTATCTCCTGTTAATTCCCCTCTCCAAGTTCTCCACCGCCTTGACCAGGTATTGAACTCACACTCTCTGGGTCCTCTCACTGGATCTAACTAACTTGGATAAAGGCGTTAGTTAGATCCAGTGATAGGACCCAGAGAGTGTGAGTTCAATACCTGGTTAAGGCAGTGGAGAACTTGGAGAGGGGAATTAACAGGAGATAACTGATAACTGACATCCATTAAATATGGCATGTGGAACTAGAACTATCTACCCCATTGAACGAAATACAGGGTTCAGTTCAACATTCCAACCACCTGAAGAAGGCCGGAGCGTACAACGGCCGAAAAGTTCTAATAAATATGACGACAAAGATGAGGTCAGTTGTCCGAATAATGTAAATAATTAAAGAATCTAAAGTGTCTACTACGGGCGTTTATTTTATTTTTATTTTATTTTATTTAATTTTATTTAATTTTATTTAATTTTATTTAATTTTATTTAATTTTATTTTATTTTATTTAATTTAATTTTATTTTTTTCTGGTGACTGTAGCGAGACACACTTTGCAATGTCACTTGGGTATGAGTCCGTTTTCCTTCTTGGTTCAAAAGTAAGTTAACGATTGTTAAAATGGTCGTTCACAAGTCAGCTTTGGAATAACCTCCAGTTCGCTTACTTCATGAGTAGAACTGCCAAAAAATGTCCGCACGCTGTTGTTGGAAAGTGGAAAAGAGAAAAATTCTGACCTTTCCGGAAGTGGGGGTCATAAAGTCGCACATGTGACCAAAATCCCTTTCTGGTTTCTTTATTATTTGCATCATGGGAATTTTTTTTTCTTTCTTTATTATTCATTATTATTATTTTTACACTATTAACATTGTTCGAACTGCTGTCCGCATCTTTATTGTCATATTCACGACGTTTCAGCCTTTGTACGTTCCAGTCATCTTCAGGGTCTGTCTATATTTCTGAGATGAGATATTGTAACTATTTACACTATTTACATTGTTCAGATTGTTGTCCTCATCTTTATTGTCATATTCACGACGTTTCAGCCTTTGTACGTTCCAGTCATATTCAGGGTCTGTCTATATTTCTGAGATGAGATATTGTAACTATTTACACTATTTATATTGTTCAGATTGTTGTCCTCATCTTTATTGTCATGTTCACGACGTCTCAGCCTTTGTACGTACCAGTCTTCTTCAGGGTCTGTCTATATTTCTGAGATGAGATATTGTAACTATTTACACTATTTACATTGTTCAGATTGTTGTCCTCATCTTTATTGTCATATTCACGACGTTTCAGCCTTTGTACGTTCCAGTCATCTTCAGGGTTTGTCTATATTTCTGAGATGAGGTATTGTAACTATTTACACTATTTACATTGTTCAGATTGTTGCCTCATCTTTATTGTCATATTCACGACGTTTCAGCCTTTGTACGCTCCGGCCCTCTTCAGGGTCTGTCTATATTTCTGAGATGAGATATTGTAACTATTTACATTGTACGGACTGTTGTCCTCATGTTTATTGTCATATTCACGACGTTTCAGCCTTTGTACGTTTCCTGTCTTCTTCAGGTGACATACGTTGGAATTTCGCTGACTTCTTCTATGGGCCGTTGTCCTTCAGGACGTGGGAAATCATGGCTCTCCACAACTTCCTGTCCTTTGTAGTTCGTAGTCAGGCTTCTCTTCTTGCTATCTCTCCTAATTCTTTGTCCGCCAGATATTTACATAAGGACGTTAGGTAGGTTATTCTCTGCTTTCCCCTTTGCCTTCAATAAGTCCTGAAAGTGGCAAATTCTCCAAGCCTTCTTTCCTCATTATATGCCCGTTAAATCTTTCTGATTCGAAGCATAAGTGGCCTTTTGTTTCAGTTTCCCTTAAATCATTGTCAGTGCTCACATGTTGAGGCCATGGTATTCTCAGCATCCTTCTGTAGGACCACATTTCTGTTGACACGCGTAATAAACCATATTAGCTTCAACTAGGCGGAAACACATATCGAAAAAAGCTTTGTTTATAAGAATTCTCTAATAGAAAAGAAATGTTTTAAATTATGTACTACCACGGTTTCGCTAAAAAAAAATTGCATTACCAAGATGAAAAAAATGGCCTAAACTTAAGCTCTTCGCCATGGTATTTAGACTTTATAAAATTTAAGCGCAGTACTAGATTGGCAGGTAGGTCTCATCAATTTACAGTTGAATTGGTTACATCAAACCGGAAGTTCTATGCTAACAGTTTCTTTTCTCGCATTTCTCTCTTCTTCCGGTTTCTTGTTGTCTAGGCAACTTTAATCTTCAAAAATTGAAATGCAATGTCAAAAACTTAACTTTTATCGTCAAAATCTTTATGCTGTTATTAAGAGAAAAGACCAAAGGATTATTTGATTCGTAAATTATGGTTAAAAATCATTTTTGTTTTTCGTCAATGCGATGGCCAAGGATTAAACTCAAGGGGCTACTGGACGTGTAAGAGAATGAAAAGACTTTAGCAGGAACTTGAAAGTCAGTCATAAAGAGGAAATAAGGAATAAACTTCTACTCCTGTTCAAATGACCGAGGAGGAGTGTGAACCTGGAAATAGGTGAACCTATCTACCTCTATTAAGGAAAAAAATAAATAAAGAATAAATAAAATTTCTGAATTTAGGCGGAGACGTTAAAAGTATAGAGCTGAAGAAGTCTTTAGAAGGAACAGGAAACCCAATCTTGAACAGGAAGCAAGTAAGAAACCTTTACTCTTGTTCAACCGACAAGAGAAGGGTGTGAACCAGACCATAGGCGAACCTATCTACTCCTATTGGGGTAAAATAAATAGTAAATAAAATATACTTAATTGGTACCCGCATTGGTTAGATTTTTAATATCGGGTCTAATAAATAGAAAAGAATTATTTAATTATAATGGTTGGCCGCCCGTTTTCGAATATAATTGACTGCTAGCGGGGTGGGATTAAAATCCCCGCCCCTGTTCAGAACTATTTGTGTTTCTTCAATACTCACAGAGTTCATCTGTACTTTATAATACAACTATGCTGAGCAGACCTTAAGACTTTTGAAGTGAGAGTTCATCATTTGACATGATCAACAATTTGAACCAAACCAGTACGCTCAAAGCCTCGGTCACGATGACTTGTGACTACGTTCGTGCTAGCATAAACATTGATGAACTGTTCCGTCAGCCCAAATTCATTGAGGTGCGGTTTTCAGGCATTCTCCAACTAGATTAGCTTATTAATATTAACCTACGTTGAAGCACTAGTTTTGAAACTCTAAGCATGGTTTAAATTCATATTATCAAGTTTAACTTACAAATAGGACCACTCTGTAAAAATCATTGCGTGCATTGAAAAAAACCCATCATTGTCTGTATAAATGATAGCCTGTGTCAAGACCAGGGGTCGATTCTTATCAGTAAAAGTCCGTTTCTTATCGCAGCCGCAATATCTCGCACGCTAACTGCCCTAGTCGGCAGGGAACTATAAAAACAGGCCGGTTCCAAAGGCGTAAAGGCATTGTGCTTTCGCAGGAAAGGTTGGTACCTTCCAGGGAAATATAGCTGCTGTCTAGATAAGTCATGACAAGGGAAGGGCAGAAGAAAAAAATAAAGCAGAGCTTTCAGTTAGATCCGAAATCAAACACAAGAAAGAAAGAAAGAAAGAAAGAAAAAAGATTTACACGAAGTGAGTTACACACCAGGGGAAGATATTTATGTGTAGAGATCAGTGACGTCGTGACCTTTGGCTGACCCTGGAAAATTAGGCTAAAACTTGAAGAAATAAATTTCCCAAATATTAAAAGATCAAAGACCTTTATGAAACGATTTATTATATAGGAATGTTTCAAGGTTAAATAATTTGCCCCGAGCCATTTGTTTATTTATTTTTGCTAGTAGGGCGTTTTCAGATCCTATGGGCATCAGAGATTGACTTGTCAAATGAATTAATAATAAATAAAAGCAGATTTCTGTTTATTTATTTAAAATCAAAAGTTTTATTGGGGGAAAAGGCGATGTTGCGTACGTATCACAGAATTTAACAGACTCTGCTGAAAAGAAACCTTTTTATCTTATTTTTTACTTTTGTTTGATGCGCATATTTTACCGCGTTTTTGATAAGTTATTTAGTCTGTGGAAATTCTGTGCACAGTGAGAGTCAAACTCGTGACAATGTTCTGCAATACATACTCAACTTCGTTTACAATTGCTCACATATGATGGCATCTATAATCAGGATAGAATTAAAAAGTTATTAATACGTTCATGTAATAAAAGAAAAAAAGAAGACGACAGTAAATACGAGTCAAAATTAATAATAATGGCTGATAATGCTTCATCTAATAAAAAATGAAGATGAAAGTAAATACTAGACAAAAATTAATAATAATGGCTGACAATTCTTCATCTAATAAAAAATGAAGATGAAAGTAAATACTAGTCAAAAATTAATAATAATGGCTGACAATGCTTCATCTAATAAAAGTGAAGATGAAAGTAAATACTTGTCAAATATTAATAATAATGGCTGATAATGCTTCATCTAATAAAAAATGAAGATGAAAGTAAATACTTGTCAAAAATTAATAATAATGGATGATAATGCTTCACCTAATAAAAAATGAAGATGAAAGTAAATACTTGTCAAATATTAATAATAATGGCTGATAATGCTTCATCTAATAAAAAATGAAGATGAAAGTAAATACTTGTCAAAAATTAATAATAATGGATGATAATGCTTCATCTAATAAAAAATGAAGATGAAAGTAAATACTTGTCAAAAATTAATAATAATGGATGATAATGCTTCATCTAATAAAAAATGAAGATGAAAGTAAATACTTGTCAAAAATTAATAATAATGGATGATAATGCTTCATCTAATAAAAAATGAAGATGAAAGTAAATACTAGTCAAAAATTAATAATAATGGATGATAATGCTTCATCTAATAAAAAATGAAGATGAAAGTAAATACTTGTCAAAAATTAATAATAATGGATGATAATGCTTCATCTAATAAAAAATGAAGATGAAAGTAAATACTTGTCAAAAATTAATAATAATGGATGATAATGCTTCATCTAATAAAAAATGAAGATGAAAGTAAATACTTGTCAAAAATGAATAATAATGGCTGATAATGCTTCATCTAATAAAAAATGAAGATGAAAGTTAATACTTGTCAAATATTAATAATAATGGATGATAATGCTTCATCTAATAAAAAATGAAGATGAAAGTAAATACTTGTCAAAAATTAATAATAATGGATGATAATGCTTCATCTAATAAAAAATGAAGATGAAAGTAAATACTTGTCAAAAATTAATAATAATGGATGATAATGCTTCATCTAATAAAAAATGAAGATGAAAGTAAATACTAGTGAAAAATTAATAATAATGGCTGACAATGCTTCATCTAATAAAAAATGAAGATGAAAGTAAATACTTGTCAAATATTAATAATAATGGCTGATAATGCTTCATCTAATAAAAAATGAAGATGAAAGTAAATACTTGTCAAAAATTAATAATAATGGATGATAATGCTTCATCTAATAAAAAATGAAGATGAAAGTAAATACTTGTCAAAAATGAATAATAATGGCTGATAATGCTTCATCTAATAAAAAATGAAGATGAAAGTTAATACTTGTCAAAAATTAATAATAATGGATGATAATGCTTCATCTAATAAAAAATGAAGATGAAAGTAAATACTAGTCAAAAATTAATAATAATGGCTGACAATGCTTCATCTAATAAAAGTGAAGATGAAAGTAAATACTTGTCAAATATTAATAATAATGGATGATAATGCTTCATCTAATAAAAAATGAAGATGAAAGTAAATACTAGTCAAAAATTAATAATAATGGCTGACAATGCTTCATCTAATAAAAGTGAAGATGAAAGTAAATACTTGTCAAATATTAATAATAATGGATGATAATGCTTCATCTAATAAAAAATGAAGATGAAAGTAAATACTAGTCAAAAATTAATAATAATGGATGATAATGCTTCATCTAATAAAAAATGAAGATGAAAGTAAATACTTGTCAAAAATTAATAATAATGGATGATAATGCTTCATCTAATAAAAAATGAAGATGAAAGTAAATACTTGTCAAAAATTAATAATAATGGATGATAATGCTTCATCTAATAAAAAATGAAGATGAAAGTAAATACTTGTCAAAAATTAATAATAATGGATGATAATGCTTCATCTAATAAAAAATGAAGATGAAAGTAAATACTTGTCAAAAATTAATAATAATGAATGATAATGCTTCATCTAATAAAAAATGAAGATGAAAGTAAATACTAGTCAAAAATTAATAATAATGGATGATAATGCTTCATCTAATAAAAAATGAAGATGAAAGTAAATACTTGTCAAAAATTAATAATAATGGATGATAATGCTTCATCTAATAAAAAATGAAGATGAAAGTAAATACTTGTCAAAAATTAATAATAATGGATGATAATGCTTCATCTAATAAAAAATGAAGATGAAAGTAAATACTTGTCAAAAATTAATAATAATGGATGATAATGCTTCATCTAATAAAAAATGAAGATGAAAGTAAATACTTGTCAAAAATTAATAATAATGGATGATAATGCTTCATCTAATAAAAAATGAAGATGAAAGTAAATACTTGTCAAAAATTAATAATAATGGATGATAATGCTTCATCTAATAAAAAATGAAGATGAAAGTAAATACTTGTCAAAAATTAATAATAATGGCTGATAATGCTTCATCTAATAAAAAATGAAGATGAAAGTAAATACTAGACAAAAATTAATAATAATGGCTGACAATTCTTCATCTAATAAAAAATGAAGATGAAAGTAAATACTAGTCAAAAATTAATAATAATGGCTGACAATGCTTCATCTAATAAAAGTGAAGATGAAAGTAAATACTTGTCAAATATTAATAATAATGGCTGATAATGCTTCATCTAATAAAAAATGAAGATGAAAGTAAATACTTGTCAAAAATTAATAATAATGGATGATAATGCTTCACCTAATAAAAAATGAAGATGAAAGTAAATACTTGTCAAATATTAATAATAATGGCTGATAATGCTTCATGTAATAAAAAATGAAGATGAAAGTAAATACTTGTCAAAAATTAATAATAATGGATGATAATGCTTCATCTAATAAAAAATGAAGATGAAAGTAAATACTAGTCAAAAATTAATAATAATGGATGATAATGCTTCATCTAATAAAAAATGAAGATGAAAGTAAATACTTGTCAAAAATTAATAATAATGGATGATAATGCTTCATTTAATAAAAAATGAAGATGAAAGTAAATACTTGTCAAAAATTAATAATAATGGATGATAATGCTTCATCTAATAAAAAATGAAGATGAAAGTAAATACTTGTCAAAAATTAATAATAATGGATGATAATGCTTCATCTAATAAAAAATGAAGATGAAAGTAAATACTTGTCAAAAATTAATAATAATGGATGATAATGCTTCATCTAATAAAAAATGAAGATGAAAGTAAATACTTGTCAAAAATTAATAATAATGGATGATAATGCTTCATCTAATAAAAAATGAAGATGAAAGTAAATACTAGTCAAAAATTAATAATAATGGCTGACAATGCTTCATCTAATAAAAAATGAAGATGAAAGTAAATACTTGTCAAATATTAATAATAATGGCTGATAATGCTTCATCTAATAAAAAATGAAGATGAAAGTAAATACTTGTCAAAAATTAATAATAATGGATGATAATGCTTCATCTAGTAAAAAATGAAGATGAAAGTAAATACTTGTCAAAAATTAATAATAATGGATGATAATGCTTCATCTAATAAAAATGAAGATGAAAGTTAATACTTGTCAAAAATTAATAATAATGGATGATAATGCTTCATCTAATAAAAAATGAAGATGAAAGTAAATACTTGTCAAAAATTAATAATAATGGTTGATAATGCTTCATCTAATAAAAAATGAAGATGAAAGTAAATACTTGTCAAAAATTAATAATAATGGATGATAATGCTTCATCTAATAAAAAATGAAGATGAAAGTAAATACTTGTCAAAAATTAATAATAATGGATGATAATGCTTCATCTAATAAAAAATGAAGATGAAAGTAAATACTTGTCAAATATTAATAATAATGGCTGACAATGCTTCATCTAATAAAAAATGAAGATGAAAGTAAATACTAGTCAAAAATTAATAATAATGGCTGATAATGCTTCATCTAATAAAAAATGAAGATGAAAGTAAATACTTGTCAAATATTAATAATAATGGCTGATAATGCTTCATCTAATAAAAAATGAAGATGAAAGTAAATACTTGTCAAATATTAATAATAATGGCTGATAATGCTTCATCTAATAAAAAATGAAGATGAAAGTAAATACTAGTCAAAAATTAATAATAATGGCTGACAATGCTTCAGCTAATAAAAAATGAAGATGAAAGTAAATACTTGTCAAATATTAATAATAATGGCTGATAATGCTTCATCTAATAAAAAAATGAAGATGAAAGTAAATGCTTCATCTAACAAAGAATGAAGAAAAAAGTTTATATTAGTGAAAAAAATCATGTTTTTCTAGGCGGAAATGTTGTTCAACAAGTAATAATCTTTCGTAGGAAGCCGACTTGACCCGATTACGACAATTATTAATTCGGTATTGAACGGGCCATTCAGATTTTCCCACATTTTTCCGGCATAGTGTGCATTTTAATAAGTAAATTATGTTATGACTCTATAGTTAAAGTTGTGGTAGATTTTGAAAGCAGATTTATATATATATATATATATATATATATATATATATATATATATATATATATATATATATATATATATACATGTGCGCGTGTGTATCTGTGTGTGAGTGTGTGTGTAAATATTCTCAGATGGCTTGTATCTGTAGAAGAGACAAAATGAATAAAAAGAGACGAGAGGAAGAACACTGCTTAACCGGCGCGTCTCGTCCTCCTGTGGACCCTATCAAGGCAATGCAGGATCTTTATGCAGCATGTGTTTATATAATCAGAGCCGGGGATGCCATTGGTTTATCACGGCTTGTAAATTTGTGAATGTTCATGAATATTCATCAGGTGGTTGAATGGTCACTCAAAGCATGTGGAAGGCATATTATGTAATAATTCAAAGTCTGGCAAAATGTCAAGAATATTTTATGAATATTGTGTGGATTGTGATTAGATTGTTGTGCTATGAGATGAACGTTTGTGCTGTATGTCTGAAGTGTTCGATTTGGTCGTTTTCTTTCGATTTTTCGATTTATGATCGTATATCTTGGCTTGGAAAAGTAGTAATTCTGTTAGTATTTCTGTTGGAAAAAAATCGGTGCGTAGATTGATATTTTGATAATATTCGAGGTCGGCACTCACGAGGATTTTCCTTCTGAACAAATTACTTTCTCTTTTGATGAGTGTGGCATTTTTTACATCAAAATTGTGGTCTCCGTCAATATTTCTGAGATGAGGTATTATGTACACTATTTACATTATTCGGACTATTGTCCTCATCTTTGTTGCCATATTTATCACAATGTTTCGGCCGTTGTACACTCCGGCATTCTTCAGATGCTTAGAATGGTGAACTGAACCCAAACTCTTTGGGTCCTGTCACTGGATCAAGGACACATCGCACAGTGGATATAGGCGTTTGTTAGATCTAGTGACAGGACCCAAAGAGTTGTGAGTTCAATACCTGGTTAAGGCAATGGAGAACTTGGAGAGGTGAATTAACAGGAGATAACTGATAACTGACATCCATTAGACATGACACGTGTAACTAGAACAGTTTACCCTAACGAGCGAAATAAAAGGCTCAGTTCGACATTCCAACCATCTGAAGAAGGCCTGAGCGTACAACGGCCGAAACTTCATGAATTTGGCAACAAAGATGAGGACAATAGTCCGAATAATGTAAAATTGTGGTCGTATTTATTTCTGTGCATGACTATTGCAATTGTTAAATGCCCCTCCCTTCAGCACTATTCGTCCATCACACATAAAATAGTCACGTGACCTCCCAAACAAATTTAGAAATCATAGAGATAAAAAAACAAATATAAGGCCAGTTTAGACATAAAATCTCTATCCACAAACGTCCCTATAGAGAAATTCCTAAATCTACTAACGACACACTTAGCAAATACCGAAATATCATTACCTATCCCCACACGTAAAATCCTCAAATTATGCCAGCTAATCACCAAGGTTTCTAAACTTTCGATAACCACTTCTATCGATAAAAATTTAGATTACCTATAGGATCTCTTCTCAGCAGCGTTCTCGCTTGTCTATTTTTAGAATGTCTAGACATTTGCCCTTTCAAAACATTCTTCTACAAAACCCTTATTTCACATATATAAACGACTCCCTACTAATATACCCACAAAACAATATTTTAACAGATCTTGTCAACCTACTCAAGAGCGTTGAACATACAATAGACCACACCTTTGAACCTGAAGCTAACTTCACTATTCCCTTCCTACATATCATGTTACACAGAAACGATAGCGAACTGACGTTTACAGAAAAGCTACCAACAAAAATTACCTGGTCAACTTCTACTCAAACCACTCCTATAATATTAAATCCAGTATAATTATCGGTTTCTACTTAAGAGCATTAAGTATTTGCAGCTGCCAATACCTACCCAAAGAAGAAACACACATAGAAAACACACTAAAAAAAACTCCAATATGATTATCACTTCATCCGCAAAGTAAAGTGAAAGGCACAAAAATACACGACCGCAACAAAAATAAAAACATTATTAACAATAATGTATTAAACAAAAATAGACAGATAACACTACGTAGCAACTCTATAACATCCACTATGCAGAACATCTTATCCAATCTAAACAACATCTAAATGGCCACAATCACTTCCAAAACCGTTATGGATGTGATCAGAAATAAAAACACCTATAGCAATAATAATCCAGAATCCGGTATATATGAAACAAATTGCCAAAACTGTTCCTCAGAATACATTGGGGAAACATGCAGAAAATTAAAAAAAAAAGTTATCTATGAACAGAAAAGGTACTTCATGAATAGGAATTTAACAAATACACCAGTCATCCACAGAAATGAATTCGACCACAATTTTGATGTAAAAAAATGTCACACTCATCAAAAGAGAAAGTATTTTACTCAGAAGGAAAATCTTAGACATTGCCGTCATCATATATGATCAAAATATCAATCTACGCCGCGTAGATTTTTTCAATTTTACTCGTGTAACTTACCCTCTTTCCTCGTCGCTTTATACATAATCTATCTACCTACCTACCTACCTATATATATATATATATATATATATATATATTTTGAGAGAGAGTGATCCTTGCTAAAATCCAAAGAAAAATCAGCACTACTATTGGTCCTGATCTGGCATCTCGGTTTCAATCACTTTCTCACTGTCGTAAAGTTCCTTCTCTCTGCATTTTCTAAAAATACTTTCATGTCAAATGTTCGGATGAGCCGTTCGCCATGGTATTTAGACTTTATAAAATTTAAGCGCAGTACTAGATTGGCAGGTAGGTCTCATCAATCTACAGTTGAATTGGTTACATCAAACCGGAAATTCTATGCTAACAGTTTCATTTCTCGCACTTCCCTCTTCTTCCGGTTTCTTGTTTTCTAGGCAACTTTAATCTTCAAAAATTGAAATGCAATGTCAAATGCTATCGACTGTCCTCCTGATTACTCTTCTATTGTTCTCGCTCCTTAGTACTGTTTCTGTTTTCTAATTGTTCCACACCCAGTAACCCCTTGTGTCGTAGTGGCTTTACTGCCTTGCTTGGGGTGAACTCGATTATAAAAAAGAAGATATGGCTGAGAAAAAAAAAACATTTGGACGTGTCTCTCATGAAAAAATATTCCACTAAAGAAACTGCCGTATAAAAAGGATAAATTGAATATGAAATATTTCAAAAAAGTCTAATCGAAATATTACAAAATGGATTTGTCTTTTTACGGCTTATCAACCCGTTACAGGTTATTTAAAGCCAGAAAATATTTTAAATTGTAAGAACGTTTTGGAGATGATAATGATTTACTGTGTTTTGTGGTTTATATTGCCTTACGGCATATCAACACCTCCATGGGTTATTTGATGCCGACAAGATTTTTAGGATGGGTTCGTATGAATAGAATATATATTCTTTGTAAGAAATCAGTTTGTAGGAGATTTGGTTTAGTTTATTTTGTCTTACGGCATATCGACATCTCAACGGATTATTTAATGCCGACAAGATTTTTAGGATAGGTTCATATGAATAAAATATGTATTCTTTGTAAGAAAATAGTTAGGAGATCTAGTTTTATTGACGTTTTTTTGTAAAGAGGGTTTTTGTCGAGAGTTAAATGTATCGCTTGTAATTATTTTCACAAATGCATTCCTGATAATATTAGTTTTTCAAAAAATGCATTGATCGTAATATTTTTGTTAAAAAATATGTTGGTGATAACATTTATTTATTTTTTACAAAAATCTATTGCTAGTAATTATTCTATTACAAAATTGTATTACCGGTATTTTTTTTATCAAAAATGTATTGCTGGTATTTTTTTTCAAAATATATTGCTGGTAATTTTTTTTACAAAAATGTGTTGCTGGTAATGTTTTCTTAACTATATTACTGGTGATATAGTCTTCTTCAAAAAGTATTTCTGGTAATATTTTTTCCAAAACGTATTGCTTGTAAAATTTTTGTGTTTTGTAAAAATGTATTGTTGGTAATTTTTTTAAATGTTTTGCTTGTAATATTTGATAATTTTTTTTTTTTAAATGTATTGATGGAAAATATCTTTTCAAAAAATTATTGCTGATAATATTTTTGTTTTGTTTTCATTCCCAATTATATTGTTGATAATATTTGTTTTGAAAAATCTATTGCTAATTTATTTTTCAAAAATGTGTTGCTGGTAATATTTTTTTCAAGAATGTATTGATGGTATTTTTAATGTATTGCAAGTATTTTTTTTCGAAAATGTATTAATGGTAATATTTTTTTTCCTGGTAATATTTTGATTTTTTCAAAATTATATCGCAGGTAATTTTTTTTTTCAAAAATGAATTGCTGGTAATATATTTTACAAAAATGTATTGCTGGTAATATTTTTGTTTTCAAAAATGTGTTACTGGTATTATCATTTTTTTTTTTTTCAAAAATCTTTTGATATTATTTTTTTAAATATATTGCTGGTAATATATTTGTCATTTTCAAAAATGCCTTAATGGAATTTTTTTTTTTGAAGAATGTAGTGTCGGTAACTTTTCTTTTCAAAAATGTATTGTTGGTATTTTTATTTTCAAAAATGTATTGCTCGTACTATTTTTATTCAAAAATGTTTTGCTTGTAATTTTTTTTTTAATGTATTTTTAATTTTTATTGCTGGTAATGTTTGTTTTTTTTCAAAATGTATTGCTGATAATATTTCTTTTACAAAAACGTATCGTTCCCTCTTTCTCCCTACCCCCTCTCTCTCTCTCTCTCTCTGTCTGTCTGTCTGTCTGTCTGTCTGTCTCTCTCTCTCTCTCTCTCTCTCTCTCTCTCTCTCAAAAATGAAAAGAACGTGCCGTCTTTCCTTGCTATTTAAAAAATAATTAAAAAAATATGACTGAGAAATTGGAGGTATTGACGAGAGTTAAACTTCAGAATTTTTCATTATTTTACCCCAAACAAGGCAATAATGCCACTAAGACGCACGGGGTTACTGGGAGTGAAAGAGAATGAGAAAACTTTAGCGAGTAGAAAGGTCAATAAAAGAACAGGTTTAACGAAGACAAAAAATAAACTTGGAAGACAGAAGATGGCGATGGATGTTGCATTTAATTCTTTTTCAAGATTCTAGGTAGAAATTATTAGAATAGAACATACTGTTGCATCAAGCTAATTCAACAGTAAAACGGTGGGACCTATCTGCCAACCTAGTAGTATGGCTAAATTCATGCCATCCCTGCACTAATAAGGAAAGCTCATCAGAACAATTCACCTGAAAATATTTAAAGTTAAGGAAGTTTCGTGGGAAAGTGACTGAAGTCGATATACCAGATCGGGTTCGATTATTGTAGAGTAATTAAACATGGTTAAGTGTATAACAAATTTTGCAATAAACAATATCAAACGAAGGATAAAACCAGGGCAAAAATATTACGAAGCAAATAATATATGCATGACAACAGCAGGCAAAGCAACAGTAAGGAGGCAAACATATTCACAAACTAAGAATGGTCAACAGAAGAAAGGGATACAGACTAGTGATATCAGTGTTCTAACTTTAAGACGAGAAAAAATCAGGTATATAGCGGGTGAGACCGACAAGTTGTTTATGTTATTGGCTAGGAAGAAATCCCAGCATGCAGCTGTATAATTTGCTTAGATATTTGGGGAATATGAACCAACAATTGGATTTTATTAAGAACCTCGAGATGAATAGCATGACCACCAGAACAGATATGGCAACGGTATTCAATGCACGGGCGATTGATAGATTTATAAGCGTGCACGCTGTATTCTGACGAGAAAAAATTGTCTAGATCCACAGAGTGAATCAACTTACCTAGCAGTAGAACTAGCAATTGATGCAATATAATCACTCCACTTCATGTCAGTGGGAAGCATGAACCCAAGAAGACGTAAAGTGTTCGTCACTTGGAGGTTAGCATCAGTCATGATGATCGCAGGTAGAAAAGTATTATATAGAAAGAAAATGATTAACTACCGTCATCATTTTTCTCTACCACCGTTCAACCGGTATCTCGGCATTAGATCATTTTTATCTACCACCGTTCAACCGTGGTTGGGCATTATGTAATTTTTCTCTACCACCGTTCAACCGGTATCTCGGCATTAGATCATTTAGAAATGTATTATATAGAAAGAAAATGATTAACTACCGTCATCATTTTTCTCTACCACCGTTCAACCGGTGGTTGGGCATTATGTCATTTTTTCTACCACCGGTGTTTAGCTATTATGTAATTTTTTCTGTACCACCGTTCAACCGGTACCTCGGCATTAGATCATTTTTCTCTACCACCGTTGAACCGTGGTTGGACATTATGTAATTTTTCTCTACCACCGTTCAACCGGTATCTCGGCATTACATCATTTTTATCTACCACCGTTCAACCGGTGGTTGAGCATTATGTCATTTTTCTCTACCACCGTTCAACCGGTGGTTGGGCATTATGTCCTTTTTCTCTACCACCTGTCGTGTTCACTAAAATATCAAATACAACATTTATAAACCAATCACACCCAATAAAATACTTACATCTTAAAACAACACACCAATAAACCATAGAATACAAATCAGAATGGTTGTTTAATTCGTCATCATGATTTAGGTAGATACCGCCAGAATATCCTGCGGACGTAGTAGAAGACATAACACGTGGCTTTTTAGAGCCAATTAGGAAGAAATAAATAATTTAATTCTGGAGCAGATTTTCCTACGAAAAATTGTATAAAACACATGAAATCCAGCCGCAGAGAAGATACGCACAGATGTCACCAAGGTTCACTTCCGCTGATGATTTTCACGACATCAAAGCGACAGTGCTGACGAACTTTAAAGAGACCGCTTCAGACTACGGCACTCCAGTTCACAGTAAGAACTAAATTTTAACTCTGGTATCCTCTTGAGTATTAACCACGCACAAAAGTGCTGACTCTTTCACACAAACACACATATAACAACAGTTCATTGTTTCTCACATACGTACACAAATACAATTTCTATTCTATTCCGGAACTTTATTAGCCAAAACAAAAAGACATTATTTTCTAACCTATAATCAACTTCTTGTATTCTTGTCGTTATATGAAATTAGTGTTTATTTGTTGAAACTGCGTTTTCTTTTTCTGTTGGATTTTATTCTTTCAGTGAAAAGCGCTGGATTATTCTAAATAGCCGAATTACGAGCAAACCGGAAACAATATTTTGTATCGAATTCCGACCGACACTCCGAATTTTAGCATTCAACGAAAAACCGAGTAGAAGGATTCCTACATATCTATTTCAGTCTGTTCCTATCTATCTATCTATCTATCTATCTATCTATCTATCTATCTATCTATCTATCTATCTAATTCTGTTCCTATCTATCTATCTATCTCAGTCTGTTTGCATCTATCTATGTCTGTTCGTACGTGTGTATGTATCTATCTATCTCAGTCTGTTCGTATCTATCTATCTATCTATCTATCTATCTATCTATCTATCTATCTATCTATCTATCTCAGTCTGTTTGCATCTATGTCTGTTCGTACGTATGTATCTATCTATCTCAGTAAGTTCGTATCTATCTATCTATCTATCTATCTATCTATCTATCTATCTATCTATCTATCTATCTCAGTCTGTTTGCATCTATCTATGTCTGTTCGTACGTATGTATCTATCTATTTTATGTTATTGTATCGAATCCCAGCATTCCGAATTTTGACATTCCACGAAATACCGAGTGGAAGGACCCCTACACGTCGGTAAAGCGGTGGTCAGGGCTCAAAGAGTTATGGCTAAATTCTCAATTTTCACCAAATATTTGTCTCTGCTACGGCCCTGCATACTGTTTATTCGAAAGAAAGCCGTGTGAAGTGAAATGTCATGGCTTTTCTCGCTCATTACATGCGGTTGAAATAACAACACCTGGTGTTCGATGAAGATTAACAAATGAAGGACATTAGAATTACGTTTTATAAGCTTTAAAATTTTGCAATACAAATTTTGTTAAAGAAGAGAATTGTGTCTTATTAACACATTCTCAACTGCATTGTTGTAGTGCTTGAGAAGTGTTAAATTTTAACAATCAGTCTAGCGTACCTCATCCACGAAGAAAAGATTTACAAATAAAAAAAAACATTAGAAACATACTTTGTGTTATTAATAATCTAGAGTGGTCTCCCCTTCTTTTGTTATTCTCCTCTTTGGGAGAGCTATTTCTGTTTACTGGGACTATAAAGGGACACTATACGAGTACCTTGTATTCTCATTTGAAAAAAGTTTTCATAAAGCCTACACCTGCGTACATTTGTCATTACACTTTGTAAGATTTATTTTTATATACGCAAAAAAAAATCTTTCATTAAATAATTTTCCGCATTCGCTCATTTAAATAATTTACTAATCCTATCCCACCATTAGATTTCCCAACCCCTGCTTATTCAGAAAACACCCATTTATTCAAAACCCGAGAGTTCGCCAGCAAGCGCTTGAACACGGTTTCCCGATTATCTTGTCATAACGTTATTCGTTAGGCCCAACTCAGCACGGTACATGAATATGGCAATTTTCTAAGCGGAGCTTAGATGTGACACAAGGCCCAAAGTGTGGAGCACTCAGTGAGGATCGAAATCACTCGTAATTGTTCTAGCGATTTAAGTTAATCATTACAAAACATCGAGGTTCCCAAATGATTTCCTAAGCGTAACTTAGACGTGGTACAAGGCAAAAAGTATTGTGCACCCGGTGAGGATCGAACTCACTACTCAGTCGTAACTGTTCTAGTGAGTCAACGGTAGGTGAATATGTATTATCCTTCTGTCTTCATTTTACCGGATACTTCTAAAATCTTATCTCTTTTCCACTCTCTCTCTCTCTCTCTCTCTCTTTTGCTCACTCGCTCGATCTCTCGCACTCTTTCTCTCTTGTCATTCTCTTTATTACTCACCCACTCTCTCTAGACATCGCTACAAGAGTCCAATTTTCTCTTGACAGAAAACGGTTTCAGACTGGTGGGATTGTCATGAAAGAAAATTTTGCAATGCCGTCTCTAATTATATTGTCGCGAGTATTTACGTACCAATACGTTCACTGAAATAAACTAAATTCTAGACTAATCCAACACCATGCTTAGATTTACCAACCCCCGCTTAACCAGAACCCACCCATTTATTCAAGACCTGAGAGTACGCCAGCAAGTGTTTGAATTCGATTTTCCATTATCTTCTTTGGCCAACTCAGCAAGGTAGTTGAATATCTGTTCCCATTTTACCGGGTACTTCTAAAATATCATATCTCTCTCTCTCTCTCTATATATATATATATATATATATATATATATATATATACATATATATATATATATATATATATATATATATATATATATAGGTAACTATACTCGTGTCGAAAAACCTTCGAACTCTTGATTTAACAATAGCCAAATCAATCTGGAAGGAAAAAAAGGTTTTAAAAAAAGAAAGAGCCAGGAACATAAAAGTCTGTCGAAAATAATCGCACAGATACAGGTTCAAGGCCCAAAGAAAAAACCCCGATACGAGTAAACAACTAACTAAAGAGCTCGATACAAACGTAGAGCAGACCTAGTCAAACCTAATGAGCCAGAAAAACCTACCAAGGTTTCACTTAGGCAGATCGTCAGCCGACCCTGACGATCTGCCTAAGTGAAACCTTGGTAGGTGTGTCTGGCTCATTAGGTTTGACTATATATATATATATATATATATATATATATATATATATATATATATATATATATATATATATATATATATATATATATAAAAGTGAACATAGACGTCAACCCTTGCAGGCGACAGTCTGTTTCATGCTAGATGCAATCGTCAGGCCTGACGATTACATCTAGCATGAAAGAGAATGTCGCCTCCATATATTGTATATGTAATTGTATATATATTGTATATGTAGTTGTGGACAGAATAATTTGCCTCCACTGAATATTTGCATATTTTCTAAGGAAATGCGAATATATGCACGTATTTACGGAATGTGCCATTAATAGTTGATTCTCTATTTAGTTTTGAATAATTTGTGAATTTCTTTTAAGTTTCGATCTATTACTTTCATAGTTATAGATTTTTACACATTATGAGATGGACAAAGTCCGGTCAATTATTTTAAGACATTTTTATATTTATACATTCTTCTTTATAGATATAAATATTTAAGTAAATGTTCTGTTTATAATAAACAGTATTAAACAACATTTACCGGCCTGAATGTCCGAGAAATTTTCATAGAAAATATTCGTCCTCCGACAGGATTCGAACCTGTATCCTATACGGAACCGATATTTAGCTTGACGTGCCTTAACCGATTTGGCTACAAAGGAGCGTTCGGTTAGCAAGGTCGAATTTAGTGCTTTTAAACTTCAATCTTCCATGAATCTCTCACGTACGTTCATATCTGCTGAAAGCGTATCCAAATGTAAACAAATGACGTCACACATTATGAAATGGACAAAGTCCGACAATTATTTTAAGACATTTTTATGTTTATACATTCTTTTTATAGATACAAATATTTAAGTAAATGCTCTGTTTATAATAAATAATGAGTGTCGTTGTTTGTTTGTTTGTCTGTTTTATCTATATTAGATACGTTTGATGTTGTTCGGTTTTAAAATCAGTATGTGTGAGTGTGTGCTTGCGTTCACAGGTATATATGAGGGCCCACGTATTTGTTTACATTTGAATACGCTTTGAGCAGATATGAATGTACGTGAGAGATTCATGGAAGATTGTAGTTTAAAAGCAGTAAAATCAACCTTGTTGATCGAACGACCCTCTCTGGCTCAATCGATTAAGGCACGTCAGGCTATATGATGGTTCTGTATAGGATACAGGTTCGATTCCTGTCGGAGGACGCATATTTTCTATGAAAATTTCTCGGACATTCAGGCTGGTATAAATGTTATTTAATACTGTTTATTATAAACAGAGCATTTACTTAAATACTTGTATCTATAAAAAGAACGTATAAACATAAAAATGTGTTAAAATTATAGATTTTTCTAAAAATTGGTGCAGATCAAAATTACTCAGTCTCTCATTGAAATTATGAAATAATATTGCTCTATGGAAATTGTAATGTTTTTTTTTTCTTAATTTGACATTTAATACAAACACTGAAAATGGAATAGTATTGACCTGATTCTATAACATTCTAAAAGGTAATGAAGAAGACCCTATGTGAGTGCCACGTACCATGATAGATCATTCGTTCTGCAACCATGGCGAAGACGGCTGAACTTGACAAGAAGCTCCGATTGAAGATAGTTGATGAAGAAGGTGATGGATATACAATCGTTTCCATACTTTTAAATGTTACTAGATCAACAATTCTTAGCATTTATCAAGAAGTACTAGACTCATTGTGTCGAGAATAAATTAATGGCTGGCAGCAAACGGTTCATTGAATGGAAAGGGAAATTGTTGGAGATGCCTTGAAGAATCCTCACTTAACGTAAAAGGACATTGTCAATTATGTAAAAGACATCAAGGTTGAATATATCAACGAAGACGGTCACTAGATTCTTTCACTGATCAGGAGATTGTCGCCCAAGGAAAACTCCATTGTTTAAGGCTAAACAACTAAAATGCAGATAAGCTTATGATGGAAACCATCCAGTACATGGGAGGAAATATTGGAACTCGGTTTTATGGTCAGATGAAACTGTCGGAGTTAGCACCTCCTCAGTTTCCTTAATCCTTCAACAGGGGTCTCTCTCCCCTGGCTATAAATACTGGCTGACCCTTCGCCTCTATCTCTTTTTCGACTCAGGCCTTGGGCCGCTACCTCGCACGGAGACGAGGTAAAATCGTTCTTTTTCCACTGACACCAATATGTGACCTCTCACAGATACAGCGTTACCCAAATTCTGGGAACGCGCTAAGAACAATACACGTACGTACGAACATTTACAACACACGCACATAATTTCTCCATACAAACTCTATGTAACTGTTCATGTCTTTGTGTAACTCGTTATTAATATATATTTGTTTACCCATGTATATCGGTCTTGTTTGTTTCCTTTGTCTTCTTTGGACTTAATTAAAGTCCGACATTCGCATGTAGCTGGACCCGCCAGCAGGAAAGTTTAACCTTCTGATATCTCTTCACATCTTCACCCCCACGGTCCGCTACAAAACCATATTAGAATTATTTGGTCACATGAACTCCCGTTATGTATGGAGGAAAGTGAATGAAGTTCACAAATCAAAAAATACTTCCCCTACAATTAAGCACAGTAGTGGGAGCATTCTGTTCTGGGGACGTTTTGCTGTTTTTGGATGAGGAGAACTAGGGAGAGTACAGTTTGCTTGACAACCTAACTGTCCGGGTTTCAATTCTCAGTAGTGGATGCGCACTGGTGATGAGTACCAAATATAGGACGAAACGGCCGTCCAGTGCTTTCTGCATTCTGTTGAGGTTTCTATCAGACTCAATGAATTACTTAATTATAATTATCAAATCCTCCTAATAATTTCTATCATATATATATCATTGCTTGAACCGGCTTCTAATGCTCTAGAGTGAGTAGCTTGGGGATAGTAGTCGTGGCTCCTGAGGGCACAGTCCAATGGTTAGAGAGAACCTCAGTAGAGTTCCACCACGGATATGTGAGCGAGCGGCGCTATATTTAGTCTGATTTGCTATCTCTTCGTCACCGAGGCCTGTTAGAACAGTTGGTAGGATGTTTGCTTGACAACCTAACTATCAGGGTTTCAATTCTCGGTAGTGGATGCGCACTGCTGATGAGTCCCAAATATAGGACGAAACGGCCGTCCAGTGCTTTCTGCATTCTGTTGAGGTTTCAGACTCGATGAATTACGTATATATATATATATATATATATATATATATATATATATATATATATATATATATATATATAAAGTGAGCATTGAAGTCAACACTTAGAGTGGACAATCTATTTCATCCTAGACGCAATCGTGGCCTGACGATTGCGTCTAGCATGAAACAGATTGTCCACTCTAAGTGTTGACTTCAATGTTCACTTTTATATTTATACACGCTCTATCTCTGATATTGAGCACTGTATCCCATAAATATAGCACACCTTAAGACTATATTTCTTCATATATATATATATATATATATATATATATATATATATATATATATATATATATATATATATATATATATATGCCTTTCGTCTGACTGAATCATTGAAATGAATAAATTCTGTATTATTTTTTCACAGTTAAATTTCTATTTCCGACACGAATTCAGTCCATACCAGGGTTGATAAACAGACGAGACGACCTATATCTTCGTCTGCCGAAATAGTATATTGCCCATATGAATAGGTGATTTTGGATTTTATTGTTTATTAATTATTTGCTCTGTAATAATAAATACATTGAGCTCTTTTTTTGGATCAGTTTTAATATTTTATATTACTAGTATCCATTTGGGTTATATACCAATGGATTTGTTACCTTTACTATATATATTTACACACACATAAGTGTGTGTGTGTGTGTGTGTGCGTGTATGTGCGTGCTTACTTTTGCACTGACCGAAAAGAAAAGCTTAGGGAAAGTTTGATGGCGACAAAAATCCGTGTAAACTTAATCATATCTGCATATGTAGTGTATAGCAATCCGCAAGAAATGAAGATATATGTAAAGAAAATTGAATACAAGAAAGGAATGTGACAAGTGCTGCTTTTCTGCTATTTATTTTTATTATATGGACACACACACATACATACATATATATATATATATATATATATATATATATATATATATATATAAACAGACTAATTGAATGTTTTATATCTTTTTTGTTTTGTTTTATGCATCTTTTGAGAGATTCTGTTACTTTTTATTGTCCTTCATTCATTTTTTCTTTAATATTTCTGTTTTCTTTCCGTTGATTAAAAACTGTTCTTTTGTTTGTTTTTAGTTGTAGTTTTTGGCTGTTACAGCCGCTGGGATTCTGTTGTTATCATTATTATTATTATTATTATTATTATTATTATTATTATTATTATTATTATTCATTTCTTTTTTCTTATTTCCTCTCTTTTCCTTTCTTCTTTCACCTCCTACATATTCTTCTCCTTCTTCGTATTTGCTTCTTCTCCTCCTCCTTCTTCTCCTCCTCCACCTCCTTCTTCTTCTCCTCCTCCTCCTCCACCTTCTTTTTTCGCGCTTCTTTTTTTCTTTCCCGCCTGTTTTTTATTAATCACTGTTTTTTCCGAGCTACTATTAATATTATTTTTGAGTAAGAGAGTAACGCTCAAAATAAAGTCACATTGGTGTACAATTATTATTAGTAGTAGTATTAGTAGTAGTAGTAGTAATAGTAGTAGTAATAGTAGTCGTAGTATTTCCTTCTTTATATCCTACATTCTCTTCTTTTGCCCTTTTTCATTATTTCTTCTGTACTTAATTTTTCCTCTCCTTTCTCTTCTTCTTCGTCGTTTTCTTCTTCTTCTTCTTCTTCTTCTTCTTCTTCTTATTATTATTATTATTATTATTATTATTATTATTATTATTATTATTATCAGAATTAGTAGTAGTAGTAGTAGTAGTACCGTTTTTTCGTTCTTATCATTCCATCATTCTCTTCCTTTTTCATTGTTTCCTCTTATTTTTCCCCATTATTATTATTATTATTATTATTATTATTATTATTATTATCTTCCGTTCTTTGGTTCTTTTCCTTATAACTTTCTTTCTTTTTCTTTTTTTTTTTAATTATTTTGAATTTATTTTCCTCCTCCTTTCTACCTACGTTATTATTATTATTATTATTATTATTATTTCATATTCCTTTTTTTCGTCATTTTCCTCTCATCACTCCATTTTCGTCCCTTCTTCCATTTTTTGTCGGGTCAGCCTCTCCCTACTGATAAGATAATAACACTTCTCTTCTGCAACCGGCAAAGAAGTGTCCACCATTTTGCTCAACGCGTGGCAACGGCGGCGGCGGTTTCGGGGTGTTGATGATGATGCAGGAGAAAATGTGGAAATGTTATCGCTCCATCAGAATGCCAGTGGCAACGAAGGATGACAGTTTTGGTTCCTGGAGGAAGGAAGATGAAAATGGTAGACTGAAAAGCAGGCGAGAAGGACAGACAAAGGGAATATGGTAAAATGAAAAGGAAGAAGACAATCAGAGACTACGTCAAAGAATGTGTTTGGCAGAAAATAAAAGGAGTTTGGAAAGGGTGGGAGGAGACGGAAAGAGAGCGGGAAAGGGTAGGAGGCAGAATAATTTACAAAGGAGAGTGAGAACTGTGGGTATGTGTGTGAGTAGAGAAAACAAACGGGAAGAAAGAATTGGGAAAATATAATCTTAAAAGAGGAATGAAAAAAGAAAATAAAATAGAAAGAGAGAAGAAAAACAAAGAGCAGGGACTTGAAGGAAAAGAACCGACAAACATTTAAAGAAAGAAAGAAAGAAAGTTACGAAAAAGAAAGAAAAGAAATGAGAGTTAAGAAAGAGAAAAAGAAAGAAAGAAATAGAAGTTACGAAAAAGAAAAAAGAAAGAAAATAAATGAGAGTTAAGAAAGAAAGAAAGAAAGAAGAAATAGAAGTTACGGAAAAGAAAATGAAAGAAAATAAATGAGAATTAAGAAAGAAAGAAAGAAAGAAAGAAAGAAAGAAAGAAAGAAAGAAAGAAAGAAAGAAAAAAGAAAGAAATAGAAGCCACGAAAAAAGAAAGAAAAGTGAAATAGAAGAATAAAAGAAGATGCCGTAGCACTGTTTGGTGTAATTCTATATACTTGTAAAAATTGTTGCAACGTCTTTTCTGTTGGCACGTCATATGCTTTCCTTAACGCTCTTTTGAGTGTGTCTACAAATCTCCCCGCTTGCCTATTTGATCTTGGGTAATATGGCGGGGATTTGATATGTTTAACTTGAAAAGTTTCACAAAATTCTTGAAAGTCCGCAGATGTTAATTGTGTCCCATTATCGGTGACTAGACAATCAACCACTCCGAAACGAGCAAACAGCTTGTGGAGGCAATTTATGGTAGTTTCAGAAGTAGGTTTTCTGCAACGAAACACTTCTGACCATTTGCTATAACTGTCTACTATGATCAAATACTAGAAACCATCTATTGGACCTGCGAAGTCGACATGGATTCTTGGCCATGGTCGATCTGTCTCTGGCCAAGGCTTATGGATGATCAGCGGTGCTTTTGCTACTAAAGAACAACCCTTGCATTTTCCCACCATATGTGAAAAACAAAACAAAACAAAAAAAAACAAGTTATACGCGAATATATATATTAAAAAAATAAAATAAAAGAGAGAAAATTTTCTTTTTGGACACCAACGTTACAGTAGTAACAAAGACCTGAAGTCTAAACCAAAAGAAAAATACTTCCACATAATTACGGTAAATATGGAAGACTTTAAGGCAACCATATTGGAACTTATGAAAATACAATTTGAGCAGCAACAGAAAAACGAACAGAAGCAACTAGAAATACAAGAATTATTGCTACGGGTAATAACAATTAAAGGGCAAAATTCCGAAAATGAAACAGTTCTATCGCAAAATGCTATATGGAGCTCTACCGAAGACTTCACGTATGCACCGGACGAAGACAAAACCTTCGCAGCTTACTTCAGAAGGTACGAAGATTTATATGAGTTTGATTGCGGGAAGTGGTCAGACGAAAAGTACGTCTACTACTAAGAAAATTAGGGTCAAGTGGATACACTAAATTCGTAGACTACATCCTACCGAGGAAAACAAATGAGTTAACTTTCAAGGAAGCCATAAAACTGTTAACAGAACTTTTTAGCCCAAACACCTCATTATTCCATAAAAGATGGAAATGTCTGAATCTAACAAAAAAGGACAGCGAAGACTATATAACATTCGCTTCCATTGTAAACAAACACTGTGATGACTTTAAGTTATCTGAACTCAGCCCGGACAACTTTAAATGTTTGATATTCGTTCAAGGCCTGGTTTCGACTGAGGACGCGGAGATCAGACGCAGAATTCTTACAAAACTGGAGAGTGAAGTTGAAGGTGTTAGTATTAACAGTCAGTCTGGTTTAGAGTGAACTACTATGTCTTAACTCGTTAGGTCTAGACTCGTTCCTCCCCTCTCTCTCAGAGAGACGCAGTATTCATAGAGTCAGGACCTATCGTTATAGGTAAGTTCCCATAACAATTTTAATGGTAAATTTTGTGATGAGATTTTTCTCTAGTTCCTCGACTACATGAATTCAAGTGTGCTACTAAATTGGCACTTGGGTCTCTGTTGAACGAGGTAGATATAATGGTCATTCTATTCTATCAGATTATTTTCTCGGATTATCACATGCGGAAATCCTTGTTTGATTTGACAATTACGAGTAGGTTGGTCTGCTGGTTGTCACACTGGCAAACGTTTAAGATCATCAATATAGAATAAGTGATTTAGCCTACCATTCTGTGACTCGTATCCGTATCTACTGTTGCTGAGTGACGCAAGGTTGAAGAATAGTGGTGACAATGAATTTCCTTAGAAGATCCCGCTTTTTGATGTTGATTGGTTTCGATGTTAATGACCCATTTGTATGGTTAAGGTTTAGTGTTGTTAGGGTGAAACACACCAAGTCTATAGATAAAAGACTCTCCCATCTAATATAAGTAGGAGTCAGTGAGGGTCGACGGGGGTCGAATACGAAAGTAGTCAGCTAGTTTTCCCGTTTTTCATGCTCTCCTTTATTGTGGGTTATACTCTGTATATTTTTAGACACTGCTCTCTATCAATGAGTGTGGTACACTGTCGAACGTGTTTCTGTAGTCGATCCATGCTATCGATAAGTCTCTTTTCCTTGTTTTCATCTCTTCCATTATAGTTTTATTGATAATTAGTTAGTCTTTACACCCATAACTTCTTCTTTGACATCCCTTCTGTTCTGCGGGGATTAAGTTGTTTTTCTTAAGGGAGTTGTATGTCCTCTCGGTTATGATAGAAGTGAGGATCTTGTACATTGTTGGTAGGCAGGTGATGGGTCTATACTTCTTCGGGTTCTACGTCTCTTATGTTACTTCCTACATGAGCCATTTGAGGCATATTTCTGGATTTATGATTGTATCATTGTATTCCCGTGCGAGGTCTTGGTGGGTGGTAGATAGGATTTTATTCAGAAATTGACTATTCGGCCTACTACTGGTGCATTCCAGGTTTTGGTTTTCAGATGGCAGCGGTTGTTTCAGTAATATTGATATCCGTCCATTTTTGACACACTATATATGTGTGCTGTTCAAATTGTGTTGCTTGCTCCATGTAGCACTTTTATTGTACATTTTGCTGTCTTCCAGCAACTTACACAAGAATTCCTCGACTTCCTGGATATTAGATGGGTCATTTATAATTTTATTTTTTCTCGATAGAGTTTCTTTGCACCTTCTTTGAAATCTTGTTTTCTCATGAATTTGTTGTTTCAGATACTCTTTAACTTTTGGTACGTCAGTTTATTATTAATTAGGTCAAGGCTTCGTTTCAAGTGTCTTCTTTTTATTACTTTCATTTTGGACTACTTGACTAATTAAATTAAAACTGACAATTGTCCTCGTAGTTTATTGGTTTCAGTTTCTGTATTTTCTTATCAGACTGGAATTTTTCATTTTCCTTTAAGTTGTATTTTTATACTATTTCACCTATTGTTTCTACGATCGTTACCGAGGCTTCGTATATAAGATGATCAATCTCCCTCAGGTTCATAGGAGTTTCCATTTCGTCCCTTCTTTTTGTAATTGTTTGCTTGGCGACGTTCATGGTTTCCTTCACTTGACGGTTCGTTCTTACTTCTGAAATTATTATTATTATGATGATTATTATTATGTAATGTCATTACACCTATTGTTTCTACTATCGTTGCCGAGGCTGCGTATATAAGATGATCAATTTCTCTCAGGCTCATACGTCTTTCCATTTCATCCTTTATTTTTCTAATTGTTTGCCTAATGAGGTTCATGGTTTCCTTCACTTGACGGTTCTTTCTTACTTCTGAAACTATTATTATTATTATTATTATTATTATTATTATTAATATTATTATTATTATGTAATGTTATTTTATTGTTTATAATTTCCGGAATAAAGGCCAAAATCCCGCCTCCCCAACACATATTCTTACCAGAAATATTTCTTAAGTCCTGGATGTTTTAGTAGGTTCCCTGTGAATATGCCGTATTGTGGCATATATTGAATTGAATTATGATGGATGAATTCTTGTGGTGATTGAAACAATTATAATAATGAATGGCTCGCGAATCACATTAGATTAGGTGTAGGATATTCAGTGATGATCAACCCTTTCTTATTCTCCCTATGGCCTTGTGCCACAATTGTATTTTTAAATACAATAAAAAAAACTTTCTCACCGGGTAGAAACGCTGTTTTTGCTAATAGCTTCCTCGTGTTTAATTAAGTGGAAACAACAACAAATCACATCCTTCGCTTGCCTTAAGTCATTGGTTAAAACCCGGCTTGTAATTACCGTATACAACACTCGGGGGTTATGCGAACGTTGAAGACCTCATTTTGAAGCTAATTTAACTATAGCAAATGGCTCTATATTTTGATCAGCGGCGTACATACGCTAATTTTATTACTCGCGTGTGATGCGACCCTCTTAATATATATATATGTGTGTGTGTGTGTGTGTGTGTGTGTGTGTGTGTGTGTGTGTGGAATAGCACACTATTTCCACCTACAATTTGACGCGCGCGCGAGTTTTCACCCCCTTCCTTTCACTTTCGGCTAGTAATACCAGTAAACTGTTGTTCGTAGCCGAAAGTGAGGAAAGTAGCCGCTGCCGATGTTTTTTCCCGCGTTTTTGCTCTGACGTCTTGGACAAACTGGCTTTTCGAAGGCAGTCGCTGCCCGGTCACTGAACTGGGCAGTTGGCTCATTTATCCCTCGTCTGTCAACCATATATCAGTCAGGGATATCTTACCAGCAAATATTGCTTAGTCCCTCATGGCTCGTCGCTTGTAACCTTAGCGCTTACGACACTGTCATCACATTACCTTTTTCGATGACGCATTTTTCGTCCTGATGCGAACATCTTATCCGAGCTTGCATTTCGTCCATGACCAGGGAACTTTGAAACCGTCAACAACACCAGAACGAGAACGTCTCATAATCTTTGAACTCTATCCATTACGAACCAGTACCTTAAAAATATAACATTACGCACATTACAAAAATCTCGCAGTGAGTATTTTCTTTGTTGTGTATGCATAATATTCCATATAAATTGACTGTTCTGAACTTTCTTCCTGGAGAAACTTTTTCCCGCCTTAGCCATTTTGAATTTCGTTTTGGCGCGGAACCTGACATACCTTTAGTGACTACTTGTCACAACCTTTTCACTGATTGCAAAAATTCCAGTAACTTTACTGAAGGTCTCCACTGTCGAGACAAATTACTTGTTAAACAAAAAATAAAATAAAATTGGTAACCTCACGTTTGTACAGTAAAAGAACACGTCTTATGTTTTCTTTTTTTTTACTTTGTTAGTGGATTCGGTAGTCGTGTGTAATGTCTGGCACAAGGCCATCTTTTCGTAGGCCAGCTCTGCAACGCTATCGGGTCCGCAACATATATATAGGAGTTGGACAAAATAATTGGAATAGGTGTAAATTCCACTCTTAATATTTCAAAGACCTCTTATATTAAAAACTAAATATAATATAATAGATAGATAGATAGATAGATAGATAGATAGATAGATAGATAGATATGAAAAGGACTGATATAGATAGATAGATAGATAGATAGATAGATAGATAGATAGATAGTGAACAGGATGAGATAGATAGATAGATAGATAGATAGATAGATAGATAGATAGATAGATAGTGAACAGGATGAGATAGATAGATAGATAGATAGATAGTGAACAGGATGAGATAGATAGATAGATAGATAGATAGATAGATAGATAGATAGATAGATAGATAAGCAATTCATGGCAGATAGATAATGAACAGATTTTGCTCGTCATGAAAAAATGTATATATATCTCTCAATCTTTTCATTATCTACCATGATTTGCTTACATATATATATATATATATATATATATATATATATATATATATATATATATATATATATATATATAATGTCTGATCGAGCAAAGAAATCAAGAAGAAACCAAGGAAATCACTGTTGCACTACCTTCCCAAGAAATCCCCGAAATAGTTCTAAAAATCACAGCTAAGGCCTTTGTTTATGTTTATTTCCCTTGTTTAATTAATTGGTAACAAAAGGTCACATGCTTCGTTTGCCCGAGATCATAGGTCATGACCAGGCATGTGATTATAAAACAAAAGCAGGTGAAAAAGACGTTGAAAAAAAAAACTAGTATAAACATTGTATATACCCTTTATAAACAGTTCTATGCACTACATAACTATACACTCATTGTAAATAACTTTATAAAAATTGAAAAAATAATAACTCAATCATTGCATGATTATGACTCAACAAAATATTTCATATATATTTTTTTTTTATCGTAGGGTGCACATAGAGGTGGTGTAATAGCAAGCTCGTCTCGCTAGAAGAATTAAGACTGAGTAGTAAGTTCGATCCTTACTGAATGCCCCATACATTCGGACTACGCTTAGAAAATCGCTATATGCAATCATTTTCTATACTATCGTTCACACAAGACAATGCTCGAGAGCCACTCAAGTTAGAGGACTGCTGTTGAAATGCTTATGGCTAACTGGGTTTGATATGCGTGAAAGAGGAGGTGATAGCGTTTGAAGATTTTGAGGATAGACAACGATTGACACTTGACTTGAATAATTTAAGATTGTAGTGTTTAAGGAAATATTCATGCTGGAGTCTGTTCCCAAAGAAGTAGGTCTTGGGGAAAAAAAATTAAGGGGACTCTTTTTACGGCATTGGTAAACATGTGTCATTGAATGAAAAATATTTCATATTTATTTCGCATTGATCCATTCGAAATGATTCCCTCGTTACGGTCACAGCGTTTTCGGCCTTTGTACATTCTGGCCTTCTTCAAGCGACTGTCATTTCATAACCTTTGAGAATAACCCACACAGTAGGACCAGCATAGTAATGAACAGACATTAGGCATAAGAATCAAAATTCACCTCCCGAGTTGCTGGCTTGTTCGATACTCACGGGTGGAGATAAGTCATGTGGGTCAGGTGACGACCGCTTAATGACGTTACTCCATACAGTGACCATAGCAGCAGTCACATTAAGTTCGTTTGCAGCAGCAAAACCGTAAGGTTGCATTCTTTAGATCGCTCCCCGCTAGTTTAGGCAGAGACTAAATCTGTCTCCCCTATAGCTTACAAGTCCGTAGCGCCGTTTTCCTTTGGGAATATATCTTTCCCAGATAAAGAAAGAAACCCCAGCTCGCAGTCCTCAATTTTTTGAAAACCCAAGACTCACTGTTTCCTGTCCGTAGAATATCTCCTTGCCTTGGACATAGATGAATCCGGCCGGTTTGAATCTAGAGTCCTAAAATGCCTCCTCCCGACAAACTAGTATTTCCATATTATATCTAAGACCCTTTCTTTTGTTTCTTCTTAAACATTGTTTTACTGTGTAGAAATATGTGATGTAATTTCTCCACGTGGGACACACGTTTATATATGTATATATAGTTTGTGTATGACTGAGTGATATAAAAGTCTCTCTGAGAACAAAGCATTCTTTTAGCCATTCCTTTCCCCCCGTGAATTACAGCATTATCATATCACGGACATAATGATGCCCATAACGGGGGAAATACAAATACAAATCCTTCTCAACTACCTTAATCCTGTTACACACATATTTAATATAAGACCGCTCAAGGAACCCGTAATATACGCGGAGAAAAATGGGTCCAATAGTGTACGGTGAATGGCCAAGTAGTAGCCAATATCTGGCTTCAAAAATATCCAAGACAAATATGGACATACAGAAGTTCAGGAAAAGAAACAAAAAAATCGACTACATAACTAATAAGAGTTGTACACTACAAAAATCTATGCAGACTGTGGAAGCGATGACCTCCCAGTGATTTGTAAACTTAAAGCAAAATAACAGAAATGGAATAGGTCTAAGGCAGCACCTAAATTGCAATACGACAAACTCTTGAACGATTTTTTTAAAGCTTATCACACCAAGCAAGGCTGGAAGCCACTAGCACGCAAGGGGTTACAGAAGGTTTGGAGGAAGAGCAGATAGGAGTGGTAAAGGAGAGGATGTGGAGAAAGAAATATATGGTCAGTGCGCAAAGCAGATACGAAAGGCAAAATGAGAATGGAACCTTGAAGTGGGACATATTAGGATAAGCTTTAGTAACATCCCAAAGGAAAATAGACGAAGGAAAAAAAAATGAATGAATGACAGATGAAATTATCTACATGATGAAATGGAGGCAAAAACAACGCCAAGACACGGAACAGAATATAATATACTACACAAAGAAATCAGGAACAGATGCAGGCAGGTTAAAGAGGACTGTCTCAACAGAATAAAAATTTGCATAAATAAAAAGAATGATTTACACTATTTCCAATGTCCTTATCTATATAGCTGGCAGACAAAAATAAAGCAGGTTGTAACTCAATACAAACGCTGCAAACTGACTGATGAATCAAGCTGGTATTTATACAGAAATACCTCCACTCATGTACCAGCAGCCAATCACAGCCCAAGCAATGGACTATCCCACTTGAGCACAATGAGATGCTCTATGGCACCATAAATAGCTCTCTTTCTCAAGGTGGATTAGTCTTTTCTCAGCTTGTGGATTTACTTGACCTCCCACAGGGCCAGGTTGTGACACAAGGTCGTTTTAATGTGGGAAGGGAGAGGGTGACCCGAGTGTTTTCACCCGGGCCGCTGGTCTTTAGCTGGTCTTATCTTGTCCAAGCTGGTCAGAGCTGGTCAGAGCTAGACGTAGCCGCGATACTACCCTGCGACCGGCCTGTATCGGTGATCGAATCTCAGCCAAAAGGCGATCATTCAGCGAGTAATCTGAGAACAGATATTACATTTTGATCTTAGCCAAAAGTGAGTGCTTATTTTTGACAACGTGATTGTTCTACATCTATGTTACCATATTCACGGCGTTTCGGTCGTTGTACGCTCCGGCCTTCTTTAAGTGATTGGAATTTCAAATTGAACAGCCGGAGTAGATTTTATAAGATTTTCATCCCATTTTTATACAATGATTTTTATTCTATTGATGATTTATATATTTTTAGAACATTTTTATACTATTTATGAATTTTGTAAAGTGAGGTACTTAGCAGAGGTAGATATATATAGCAAGTTTAGTAAAGGTTTGCAGTAAGTACGACGAAAGTCGGTCAAAAAGTAATGCCTGTTCGTTAATCACAACAGGTTTATTAGTCCAGGCGTGAAATGTATGCCAAAATAAACAGCGATTTCTCAAGATTTCAAATCTAGTTTTCAAAATTGTCTACTTTCTTTCGAATTGTGATACGAGGGTCAGTCAAAAATGAATGCCGCGTTCTTCTTTAAGTAAAGCATATTTAACAGTCGAAGCACACAATGCATTCCAAAGAGAACACAAATGTCTCAGGATTCCATATTTAGTTTTTAATATAGCTTCCTTCCAACGCAATCAGTGTATTTCACCATAGATAGATAGATAGATAGATAGATAGATAGATAGATAGATAGATAGATAGATAGAAACAGACTTAGATAGATAGATACAAACAGACTGAGATAGATAGATAGATAGATAGATAGATACGAACAGACTGAGATAGATAGATAGACAGATAGATAGATACGAACAGACTTAGATCGATAGATAGATAGATAGATAGATACGAACAAACTGAGATAGATAGATAGATAGATAGATAGATAGATAGATAGATACGAACAGACTGAGATAGATAGATAGATACGAACAGACTGAGATAGATAGATAGATAGATAGATAGATAGATAGATAGATAGATAGATAGATAGATAGATAGATACGAAGCTATTAGAATTCTAATTTTAGTTTTCAACATTGTCTCTTTTCTAAATCGTTGTATTTCGTCGCTAAAATGAAACATACACATTATTATTTATCTAATGCCGAAATTGAAATATTTTGTACGTCAAGGATTGGCAACCCTTGGCACGCGTGCCAAACACGGTACACCAATGACTTGTTTCTGGCACGCGAAATGTATTCATTAGATTCCCTTTTATTCTTTCTCCTCTTTCATGTATATCATTATCTCGTGTTTTTTTTTATTTTCTTCCCTTTACAGATTGTGCAGAATGTTACAATCATGAGCTAAGAAACGATGTCATTCAAACGAAGAAGATATTAAAGAATTTAAAGAATACTGGACTGAAGTATGTAGTATGATTAATAACGAAAATAAAGCCTTATGTATTTTCTGTTCCGAAACAATCGTTGTAGGACTTCTTCAGATAAGGGACAATTTGAAAGTGTTCAGAAGAACTTAAACAGTAAAACTGAAGAAGGAAAAAGAGAATGAATTTCTCGTGAACTGAGCAAGACAAAAAAACCGGCTGATATTTTTACGAACCTTATTTCAGGTAGGCCCAACTTAGTTGCTGTTCGTCTTAAGGTTTCAAAAAATTTTACATCAGAGCTTTGGCCGATTTTGTTATGCACTCTCAAAAAAGTTACCCACCCACTTTTGTACGCAAATTTATTTTTGAGAAAATAATGGCTTAATTATACAAGTCTTAATTATTAACCCATATCTGGCGAGAGAAAAGTTGGGTTCATGCCTTTCAAAAGGGTATTTGCGCGTAAGTGCATATAATGAACTCAACTGGAATTGGTACTCGGATCTCCGATTAATATTTCTGTGTTATTATCCTTTACACCACCCGTACTTCCAAGCTTAAAGCACCTGGTATTCCCAAGCGGTCATCCATCTAGGTACTGACCAGGCTCGACGTTGCTTAACTTCTGTGATCGCACAAGAACTGATGCTTCAATTTGATGTGACCACAGGCCGCGCGAAAAGAGGACAGAGGAAAAGAAAAAAACAGCTCTGCTAACCGAAGCTTCCACCGGCTGCTGTATCTTCTCCTGCAGCTGTTATGGAGTAGCGTGTCACGCCTGTATATATGTTTGCGAGGCATATAAAACATGCAACAAAAATGGAAAATCCTCCAAAATATTCGCTCGTGACAGGAAGCCATTATAAAGAACAAGCCTTATACTAATGTTTAAAAAGGAAAAAAAATAAACGTTTCTTTGAACAATGCTTTGTTTTAAGTATCCAAAATGTGTAGAACTAGAAAAAAAACTGGCAATAGTTTGTAAGCTGATAAACTGTCTAGATATATTTTGAGCATTCACATTTTGTTCAAGTACAAAGAATTGTTGAAAGAGATAAGTTAATAATTGTTTATTAGCTTTTGAAAAAAATTATCATGGAGATCTCTGAAATTCTATGAGATTTTTTTCTTTAAAATAGACGAGCGAAAGATTTTGTTTTCGAAGAATGTAAAAATCATTCTAATTGAACATTTTCACCATTTTAAAAGTGATTTAATTATTTATTTTGGAATTTTAATGTATTAAATTTTACTTTAAAACTGGAAAACTTTGTGTAACAAATTCTTATTCTTACTTTAAACAAAAATCTGTTAAAAATTCAAAGCAACCTAAATTTTGTTTAACACAAGAACGTTATTTAATATAACTGTCAGATCATCCTTAAACGAACGCTGTTGAACAGGGCCGGCGCGTACACTCTGATGGTGGGTGGGGGTGCCATCCTGAGTCATTTCGGACCATCGCTATCTTCTCAACATTTGCTTTTTTTCTAACTTCATTTATATACATTACAAATTAAACTAAACACAACTGACTATAAAAGGATAAAATTTTTATCGGATTTTGACGTCATTCTGGGGTTTTCTTTTCAGCCAAACCCGTGAATTTGTTTTGCTCATGTAAAGTCTCTAATGTTAATTATTATTTATCCATAATGCTCAATGTGTTAAAATTATTCAACTTTTTAACAAGAAAAATATCAGTCTATATTTCTGAGATGAGGTATTGTAATTATTTACATTATTTACATTGTTCGGGCTGTTGTCCTCATCTTTATTGCAATATTCACGAAGTTTCAAACGTTGTACGCTCCGGCCTTCTTCAGGGTCTGTCTTTATTCCTGGGATGTTGTATTGTAATTATTTACATTATTTACATTGTTCAGACTGTTGTCCTCGTCTTTATTGATATATTCACGATATTTAGGGCGTTGTACGCTCAGGTAAAAAAGAAATGGTTACTGAGAAAAAAACAGTTTTTCTTAATAAAAGTGAAACAGGTTATATTCATAAACATTTCCTATTTGTCTCTTTATCTTATCACACACACGATGTTTATTAACACGCCCACGTGTGTTAAATGTGGCACAAGGCCGGTTTAATGTGGGCTTCCGAGCCCGTAGGCTCGGGCAAAAATTGCCCGTAGAACCCGTATAAACGGGATCGGGGTGGTCAACCACCTCGAACGAGGCTCTGCCCTTCGGCGGAGCCTCGTCCGAGTTCCTCTCTGCCCAAAGGCAGAGAGTTCCCCTCTGCCTCAGAGGCTTAGAGTTCGACCGAATAGCTGAGACGTCCAAAAAGGACTGGGTCTCACACTTATCACACTTATCACACACGCACGCGCACGCACGCGCACGCACGCGCACGCACGCGCACACACGAATATATAAAGGGTTAAATTGTCGCCATTTTATCATTTTTATTTCACACATGCGCGTTCTTTGTTTTTGATTTTGTCAACTGCAGAGTATAGTAGGGTCGGTTGGGCACCGTCTATGAGAAAAAGAGCACCATGACGCAATTCACTTCGCCAGAAATTTGGAAACGGCATACTGTACTGCTTGGCAATTGCTCTGGAAGTTCCAATACGAGCATTTCTGAACATCTGAGTGTGCAAAGGATTCGGAAAGAGTTGGGTGTGTCGAATAGTGATTATAAACGTACGGGAGATCGGAAAACTTACTCTAATCGTTCTGATAAGAAAAGAACTCCTGAATTTGTTGGTGAGATCCAGGCATGATTGACAACGATACCTCCAAATCAGCTAAGCCCTTAGCCAGGGACACTGCAGTGTTTTGGTTCCTTATCAGGTAGGTAGTTCATGAAGACATTCGCTATTTCTCATGCAAGCTGAGAAAGGACAAATTTTTATCCCAGGCCATGTAGAACAAGAAGAAAGACCGCGCTACGAGGCTTTTGAACAATCTCAAGCACCGCCTCCAAACAAACATGCTTTGGTTTTCCTCAAACGAGAAAAAAGATTCTGCCAGGATAAGATGGTGAACACACAACAAACGTTGGCTTGCTGTATCCCCAAAAGATGTACTGAGAGTGATGAAAACCAAATATTCAATCAACATAATGGTGTTTGGAGTAATTCCTAGTGATGGCTATGTTATGCCTCTATTCATCTACCCACAGGGCCTCAGACTCAACACAGAGGCCTACATGAAGTGCCTTTAAGAGGTAGTGCTGCCCTAGGCTGCTAGATGACCCTATGTTTGGCAACAGGACTCTGCACCATGTCACACAAGCAGGAGAACCCAGCCATGGCTGTCAGACAATTTCTGCAACGACATCAGCCCTTACATCTGATCGCCTAACTCACCAGACTGCAAACCCCTTGATTATTATTATTTGTTAGACGCAGTTGAGCGAGAGACCAACAAAACTCCTTGTAACACTAAAGATAAACTGAAGGCCAGGATTATAGCAGTATTCACCAACTTAAATAAGGAGACCGTCCAGAAGAGTTGTAGGAGATTTCGAAGTCGTATGGAGGCCGTGGTTGAAATAAGCTTATTCCCCATATGAGGTGATCTTGGATTTTATTGTGTACTAATTATTTGCTCTGTAATAATAAATACATTGAGCTTTTTTTGTGGATTAGTTTTAATATTTTATATTACTAGGATCCACTTCGATTATATACCAACGGATTTATTACTTTTACTACATATATATATATATATATATATATATATATATATATATATATATATATATATATATATAATAGCTGATTACTCGTATTCGAGGATACCCGTGTACTGGAGCGGCTAGCCAGTCCCTATTGCAGACTCTCGCTCAGGCACATTTGTGTTTATTCAACACCCACAGAGCCAACCACTGGTTTTATACTGTAACTATGCTGAGCAGGCCTTAGTTACAGTTTCTGGGAGAGAGCGTGTTATTTACAATGATCAATAATCTAAACAACACCAGCACACTCAAACCCTCGATCACGATGACTTTGTGCTAGCACAGCTATCGACGGCCCTCAAGTGTTCCGTCTACCCAATTTCACTTACATTGCTTGCGTCAACCCGTGGTATGGTTTTCCGAAACTTTCCAAAGGTGCCACACGCTGGGATCGAGACTGATAACATCAGAAATTCTCCTTCCTGACAAATCGACCGTGGTAAAATTCGAACCCGGGTCTCATGGTCAAAAAGTGAACGTTCTAATATATATATATATATATATATATATATATATATATATATATATATATATATATATATATATATATATATATATATATATATATATATATATATATATATCTGATGCAATGAGAACGAAAGTAATATATAAATTCTAACGTTCACAGCATTAATCCAAAAGATGGTTCAATACCGATAGTAGTAGACAAAAACAGTTTACTCACTACAAAGATGTCACTTCGTTTCGGTGCATTTCAACTGCACTTCGAAAATGGTTCGGTTCTGACCCTTCGAGGTGCAGTTGAAATGCACCGAGACGAAGTTGCATCTTTGTAGTGAGTAAACTATTTTTGTCTATATGATACAATTATAATAAATAATTATCGCTCTATATGATAAAATTATTATATATATATATATATATATATATATATATATATATATATATATATATATATATATATATATATATATATATATATATATATATATATATAGTTACTTACTATCCGCTGTTTCAGGGTGTAAAAACGTATCCCCTGTAGATAAGACTATATAGATCTTCTTAAAGAATTTATCTCTTTGCTCTCATGAAAGGCTAAGGCGACTCTTTCCAGTTCCCTATTTTCTCCTCCATACATCTGTAAGCGGAGCTTCATGAATACGAAGCGTCGGCATTAGGCAAGCTGGAACTGTCGATATGATCGCAACGCCAAGTTACCTTGCTTAAACTTAAAATTTAAAAAAGTCTATTCGCTTTCGACTTCACAAAAAAAAAGTAATTGAAAGCCGTTTAATAAGAGCAGCCTTGATAATAGCGAAAATCGATAAAATATTACATATCTATGAATTATATTTAGAAAATGATAAGCTTTAAAAACATTTTTTTGAGAATTCTAAAAATTCCTTAACAATTTCTGTTTAGGTTTTTTTTTAAACTTGAAAATATTTTTTTTCGCGTATCACCTTCTGCTAAATTTTAAGCAAAGTGAAAGTCGAAATTTGAAATGTTTATTGGCACATTTTCGCCATGTTTTTTTTTGGGGGGGGAGTATTTTGTTTTTATTTTGTTTATATTTTTTTTCTTTGTTTTTCTATTTCTGCTTTTTTTTTTAACAAATAAATCTTATTTCGCTTAGAAAAGCTCGCTTTGAAAAAATCTGATGTCTTAAAGAAAATAAAAACCTTTATTCCTGCTTTAACTTACACCGTCTTTCTCTCTTACTATTTCTCCCTCTTTCACTCCGGAGGGGTGTAAAGGTGAGGGCGAGGAACGAAAAATGACAAAAAGAGAGATTCTGGAACATTTTTATATTCTGTGATGTTATAAGATTCATTTACAAGATAAGGACCTGACTAAAATGATTTAGAGTAAACGCTTTTTTCAAAAAGAAACGAGGATAAAAATGTCGAAAATATTTTACCCTAATGGAATAAAAGAATGGTGGTTGAGTAAGTAGATAGTGTTACGAAAGAAGGAAGGAGAAAGAAAGAAAAAGAAAGAAAGAAAAAAAGAAAGAAAGTGGTAAGTAAAGAAGGAAGACACTGAGAGTAAAAAATATCGATTTTATTGAAAAACGAAGAAATCAAGAAGAATTGGAAGAAAAGAAGACACAATGAAGGAAGAAAAGGAAATTAGAAAAAGCAAGAGAAGAAAGAAAGAAAGGAACAATCGATAAGAATAAAAATGTTAAGAACAAGAAGAAATTGTAAAGAAAGAAAGAAAGAAAGAAAAAAGTAAATGTCGATTGTAAAGAAATAAATTGTGTAGAATGAAAAAAGTTAGAAAGACAAACACAATAGATAAAAGAAATTACCAAGAAAAAAAGAAAGAAAGAAAGAAGGAGAAAGAGAAAAAGAAAGAAAGAAAGAAAAAACGAGAGAAAGAAAGAGAGAGAGAAAGAAAGAAAGAAAGAAAGAAAGAGAAAAAGAAAGATAGAAAGAACGAGAGAAAGAAAGAGAGCGAGAGAAAGAAAGAAAGAAAGAATGAAAGAAAGAAAGAGAAAAAAGAAAGAGAGAAAAAAAATGGAGAATAAGAAATAAGAAATCGAAAGTAATTGTTGATTGATAAAGAAAGAAAGAAAGAAATAAACAAGCAAACAAACAAATTGTGAAGAATGAAAAAAGGTACAAAGACAAATACAATAGAAAAAAGAGATTACCAAAAAATAAAAAAATAAGAAAGAAGGAAATAGTGAAAGAAAGAAAGAAAGAGTGAAAGAAAGGGAGAAAGAAAGAATGAAAGAAAGAAAGAGTGAAAGAAAGGGAGAAAGAAAGAAAGAATGAAAGAAAGAAAGAGTGAAAGAAATAAAGAAATAATAAGTCGAAAGTAAATGTGGATTATAAAGAAAGAAACAAATTGTGAAGAATGAAAAAAGGTACAAAGACAAATACAATAGATAAAAAGAAATGACAAAAAAGAAAGAAAGCAAGCAAGAAGAAAAGAAAGAAAGAAAGAAAGAAAGAAAAAGAAAGAAAGAGAGAAAGAAAGAAGGAAAAAGGTAGAAAGACAAACAATAGAAAAAAGAAATGACAAAAAAGAAAGAAAGCAAGCAAGAAGAAAAGAAAGAAAGAAAGAAAAAGAAAGAAAGAGAGAAAGAAAGAATGAAAAAGGTAGAAAGACAAACAATAGAAAAAAAAAGGAAACCAATTAATGAAAAAAATGGAAGCATTCTGGTAATTAGAATAAAATAAATAAATGAATGAATAAATAAAGAAAGAAAGAAAGAAACAAAGAAAGAAACAAAGAAAACCGATACGAACGAAAGAAAAAAGAAACAAAATGATGGAGAAGTGACGAAAGGAAAAAGGAGAGTAAGTGTTGATTGTAATGAAAGAAAAATAGAGAAGGACAAAAGGTAGAAAGATTTTAAAAAAAGAAGAAAAAATTAAAGAAGAAAATATTGCAAAAGAAAGGAAGAAAAAATGAAAGAAAAGAGAAAAAATCGAGGGGAACGAGACAAAAGAAGAATGAAAAGAAAGAAAGAAAAAAGAAAGAAAGAAAGAAAGAAAGAAAGAAGGAAAGAAAGAAAGAAAAATCGAGAGTAAGTGTTGACTGTAATGAGGGGAAAGTTAAAGAAGGACGAATAAAGGAAGACAGATAAAAACGAGAGGAGAAAAAGAAATTAAACGAAGAAAATTCTCCAAAATAAAGAAAGAAAGCGAGTCGAGAATAAAAATGAAAGAAAGAAAGAAAAAAGAAAGAAAAAAGAAAGAAAGAAAGAAAAGAGAAAATTAGAAGTCCTGAAAAGAAAATTTAAAGAAAGATAATAATAATAATAATAATAATAATAATAATAATAATAATAATAACAGCAACAACAACAACAAAAACAACAATAATAATAATAATAATATGCCGAATGTCAAGATATCAAAATGAAAGTCTAAAAGACGAAAAGCAAGCAGAACGTAAACAAAGAGGTTTAATGAAATTGAAATCTTGCAGAAGAAACAAAAAATATCTACAAAAGTAGCTAGACTCCCCCCTTAAAAAACAAAAACAAAAAAAATAAACAAACAAGGTGACAAAGCCAATTCCTGAAGTCAGTGTTGAATAAGAAACGCAGCGTGTGTCTGCTAATGAGATTAAAGACGTGTTTCCTTCCAATGATCTCTCACCAATTCACAGCAGCCATCTTCTCCCGCTTGCAGTCGTTCCACTCCGAAGGTGATAAAGAATTCTCATAAAACCGAGACAAAGATAAGTTCCAAATGGATTTTGTCATTGTTGGAAATAATCGTCGCCTCTGACAGTTATCATCGACTTCTGTCTTCTTTGCAACCAACAAAATAATTTGCTTTTCTTTAATCCACAAATGAACGTCTCATACAGTAAGGCCTCGGTCAGCGCTCGAGATATGTTCTTTAAAATAGCGTCAAATTGAATAGAGCTGTACAAAGTGGTTACAACAGCACAGTAATAAACACTTGATCGTCTATTTTAACAAAGGTACAAGAACGAATTAACGTGAGAGGCAAAGCAAGAAGACCAGGGGGGGGGGAATCATAATGGCCTGTATGAGAGTGAATCCTAGTGTCATACATGTTAGCATTAGCACTATGCCATTGAATATATTATTCCAGCAATCATTTTAAAATATTTAGGCGGATACATTATTTAGATTATTCGGACTATTGTACTCATCTTTGTCGCCATATTTATCACAACGTTTCGGATCTTCAGTATCTGTCTATATTTCTGAGATGAGGTATTATGTACACTATTTACATTATTCGGACTATTGTCCTCATCTTTGTGGCCATATTTATCACAACGTTTCGGATCTTCAGTATCTGTCTATATTTCTGAGATGAGGTATTATGTACACTATTTACATTATTCGGACTATTGTCCTCATCTTTGTCGCCATATTTATCACAACGTTTCGGACCTTCATTATCTGTCTATATTTCTGAGATGAGGTATTATGTACACTATTTACATTATTCGGACTATTGTCCTCATCTTTGTCGTCATATTTATCACAACGTTTCGGATCTTCAGTATCTGTCTATATTTCTGAGATGAGGTATTATGTACACTATTTACATTATTCGGACTATTGTACTCATCTTTGTCGCCATATTTATCACAACGTTTCGGACCTTCATTATCTGTCTATATTTCGGAGATGAGGTTTTATGTACACTATTTACATTATTCGGACTATTGTCCTCATCTTTGTCGTCATATTTATTACAACGTTTCTGACCTTCATTATCTGTCTATATTTCTGAGATGAGGTATTATGTACACTATTTACATTATTATTCGGACTATTGTCCTCATCTTTGTCGCCATATTTATCACAACGTTTCGGACCTTCAGTATCTGTCTATATTTCTGAGATGAGGTATTATGTACACTATTTACATTATTCGGACTATTGTCCTCACCTTTTTCGCCATATTTATTACAACGTTTCGGCCGTTGTACACTCCGGCCTTCTTCAGGTGGCTGCAATGTCGAACTGAACCCTTTATTTCGCTCACTGGGGTAGACTGTTCTAGTTTTACGTGTTATGTCTAATGGATGTCAGTTATCAGTTATCTCCTGTTAATCCCCAACATGGCACGTGGAACTAGAACAGTCTACCCCAGTGAGCGAAATATAGGGTTCAGTTCAACATTGCAACCACCTGAAGAAGGCCGGAGCGTGCAACGGCTGAAATGTTGTAATAAATCTTCGACAAAGATGAGGACAATAATCCGAATAATGTAAATATTGTACATAATACCTCATCTCAGAAATATAGACAGATACTGAAAGGCCGAAACGTTGTAATAAATATGGCGACAAAGATGAGGACAATAGTCCGAATAATGTAAATAGTGTACATAATACCTCATCTCAGAAATATAGACAGATACTGAAAGGCCGAAACGTTGTAATAAATATGGCGACAAAGATGAGGACAATAGTCCGAATAATGTAAATAGTGTACATAATACCTCATCTCAGAAATATAGACAGATACTGAAAGGCCGAAACGTTGTAATAAATATGGCGACAAAGATGAGGACAATAATCCGAATAATGTAAATATTGTACATAATACCTCATCTCAGAAATATAGACAGATACTGAAAGGCCGAAACGTTGTAATAAATATGGCGACAAAGATGAGGACAATAGTCCGAATAATGTAAATAGTGTACATAATACCTCATCTCAGAAATATAGACAGATACCAACATTTTTAATGTCGACGGATTTCGCTACATGATCAGATATTATCTGTATATTTCTAACATAGAAAAGCAACTAAAGGGTAAGGTTTAGTGAATGTACCACTCATAGGGTGTACTTAAGGCGAGAGAAACCTAACAAACCTTTAAGAAAATTTTCGGCTTCTTGTTTATAAATTTCATACATTTTAACCATTTAAGTCAGTGGTTTTTAACCTTTTTAAGTTACAGAACCCTATAAGAGCTTGCCCTTCATAGACAGCTAGTCAGACAAGCAAATACTCATAGTCTGATTCGTTCTTCACAACCCTTATTCGCGCATTTCTCCATACTATGCCGTCACGCAAACTGCACGTACATCACTTTTCAGCCAGCCACGCTTGAAAGAAATTATGATCAATTAACCTTATATGAGAAGATAATTAAACCGTGATAAACCGTATAAAATGAGAATTCTCATTTGCTCTTAACTGACTTGGCTGTCGTGCAGAGAATGCTGACACGTTTAAAAGGTAAACATGAACCCAAAGGAAAATCAAGAGACGCTTAGCGGTCTGCATTGTAAGTCGTGGCTGGGTGCGTTTTATTTCAATCAGTAGCAGGGTGTGCTAGATTAGGACAAGGGTTGTATAGCGAATATAAATGTTAATTTTTATCTGATCCTCGTAAACTCATTGGAATCCATCTATGAAAACATTAGGAAAGAAAGTGAGCTTGTAGTGTATATATATATATATATATTGAGAGAACATCCGTTCATTGCCCTCATCATTGCTAGTGGTTTTTAATCTTTTTTTAGTCTCGGATTCCTATAAGACAAACACTCATAGTCTGATTGTTTTTTCACAACACTTATCCGTGCATTTCTCCATACTGCACCCTCATGCACATTACATGCACATCTCTTTTCAGCTAGCCACACTTGAAAGAAATTATGGTCAATTAATTCTCACCAGTACATGAGAAATTAATCAAGCCGTGATAAACCGTGTAAAATGAGAATTCTCCCTTACTCTTATGGAGTGGCAAAAGATGGTGGTCGTGCAGAAAATGCTGACACACCTGTAAATGGTAAACAGGAACCCAACAGCAAGTGAAGAGACGCCTAGCGATCGACATTGTCAGTAGTGACTAGGTGCGTTTTCTTTTAAGCAGTGGCAGGATGCATTTTCATTTATTTCTTTCAACGGAAAACCCTTTGATCGAAACAAGGGCAAGTATAGCAAATAAAAATGTTAATTTTTAATATGATCCTTACGGACCCCTGAAACGCTTCTTTAGACCCCCCCCCCCCCGAAGTTAAGAAGCCCTGCTTTAAACGATTATCCAATCCTCCTTTTTAAGAACCCCCGTTTATTGCATATCGTGAGAGATTCCGACCCCTTTTCCAATATTTAGACACCCTCATTTATTAGACACTACAGAGTAACCTGCTTAACGAGCCTGTGGATATAGGCAGCGGAAGAAAATGCTGCCATATCTGAGCTGGGGTTGCTCAATCCTCACTTTCTAGACTTGACAAAATCCGAAAGATTTAACGCGGTCTCTCCCACTCTACAACTCATTTCTCCACAGGCTTAAATGCAAAAACCTATTGCTACTCTATCGTTACTTCCATGGCAAATGCTCAAGCAGGCTTCTTTAAGGCCATCAGTCTGAATTGTTCCAGCCTTTGCTATATATTTCTTTGGTAAGAAAAGTTTTCCACTCCAAAAACTTCTTCTGAAGAGCCACTATTTTGTGAAACGTACTCCCGCTTCAATGCTTTCCACAATACTACAATCATAATCTCTCCAATCTAGGTTCAATCCGCCATACCCTCGTAATCTCCATTTCCTACTTCTTCTTCCTATGTTCATATAACACAACTTCTCCAGTATAACCTCTACCTTGAGAGGCTCTTCGGCCATATATAGGATGAATTCTAATTAAAATAAAAAAACAAGAACACAAAGTGTGATAAATGGGCGAGAATTACTTATAGGGGCAGGAAACTGTGGAGAGCTGTGATTTCCTATCTTTAAACAAAAGCGAATCTCACTAGTAAGTTTACATTTGTGCAGCTTAAGGTAAAATAAGTGCATGCCTGCCACGAAAATCAGGATTCTAAATCTTTTTGTTTTATTTGGGTTTGAACTCCCTCTTTTTTTTCTCTCACTCTCCCTCACTCCATTTCACTCACTCTCTCTATTTATCTCTCACTCGCTCACTCTCTTTGTCTAACACATTCTCTCTCCCCCACTTACTTGATCCCTTTCACTCTCTCTCTCCCTCTCTTTCTCTCTCTCTCTCACTCTAATGCTCCTTCATGACATGTGCGATCATGGTTCTCCATAGTTTCTTTTAGATATTTTGTTACTATCAGCGATTATATCTTAACTTGAATTAAACGAAATCTCTCGTATGCTGCTCTCTCTCTCTCTTTCTCTTTCTCTCTCTTTGTCTTTCTTTCTTTATTTATTTATTTATTTCTCTCTCTCCCTTTCCCTCTCTCTCTTTCATTCTATATCAAAATCTTTCTCATTCTTTCTCTATTTCTCTTTCAATCTCTTTCTCTCTGCCACCCTCTCTAATTCTCCCTCCCTCTCTCCATATTTCTCTTTCACTCTCGCCAAATTTCCCCCTCACTCTCTCTCACTATATCTCTATTTCTTCCTCAATCTCACTCCCTCTCTCTCTATTTCTCCCTCAATCTCAATCTCTATTTCTCCTTCAGTCTCTCTCTCTCTCTCTCTCTCTCTCTATATATATATATATATATATATATATATATATATATATATATATAGCATACTGAGAAGCCACGTATACTTTCTTGATATGTATATAATATGGAAAATCAACTGAAAAGTTGCAAATTAAAAGAAAAAAAATTGAATGTTTTTTTTGTGAAAGTATTTATTTATATTTTTATATATATATATATATTTGATATTTCAGATCGCCCCGATCTTTCGTCAGAAATTATTTAAATAACTGTATTCAGAAGTTTGTTTTCAAGTAGCGTCCGTCGCGAGAGGCGGACGTCACGTGATGTGGAATGCAACTGTGTTTGAATATTTCTAACATAAATCTAACGATAATATTTTAGATGTTGTTTAAAAAGTTTTTTTTTAACTATATCTAAAGAATTTTTTAACAATATATATCCAGTGCTTTTTGCATTCTGTAGAGGTTTCAGACTCGATGAATCACTTAAAATATAATTATCAATTTCTCCTAATAATTTCAAATGTATATCATTGCTTGAACCGGCTTCTAATGCTCTAGAGTGATAGTAGTCGTGGCTCCAGGGGACACTGTCCTATGGTTAAAGTGAATCTCAGTAGAGTTCCACCACGGGATATGTGAGCGAGCGGCGCTATATTGTGTCTGATTTGCTACCTCTTCGTCACCGAGGCTCGTTGGAGCAGTTGGTATGGTGTTTGCTTCACAACCTAACTGCTTTCTGCATTCTGTAGAGGTTTCAGACTCAGTGAATCACTTAAAATATAATTATCAATTTCTCCTAATAATTTCAAATATATATATATATATATATATATATATATATATATATATATATTTAACTATATATATATATATATTTAACTATATATATATATATATTTTTTAACTATATATATATATATATATTATATATATATATTTTTTAACTATATATATATATATATATATATATATATATATATTCTTCATCACTCTATCTATTTCTTCATCACTTTCTCTCTCACTAGTTCCCCCTCACTCTCTTTCTCTCTATCACTTCCTCACTCTCTCTATCACTTCCTCACTCTCTACAGCCCTTTCATGCCATGGTCAATCATGGTACCCCAATGTTTCTGATAAATATTCTGTTACAGCCAGCAATTACATTTCAACTTGAATTATACGAAATATCTCGTCAGCTGCTCCCAATGAATTTAATGGTCAATGTATTACGAATATTTGCGAGGAACACAAAATGTGTCTTGAGGTAAAAAAAAAAAAATGTTTATATAAAAATACTGACAGTAATGGAATTATGTCTCACTTGTTTCCCTACCGACAGAATAATCAGATCGAAAGAGAAATTAAAGAAGCCATGACTTGAATCATAAAAATATATTTTGTCTGTTGGGCCAAAATTGAAAGACGTTTGTGTTAAACGAAGATAAAACATTGCGCGTAGCGAAATGATTATGCCTTACATCACCCATTTGCTTTTTCCAAAGCAATGAGCCACGTAACAAAACTCATCATCCATATCCTGATGAATAGAGGATTCGGCAGAATCAGGCTAGACTTTGGACTCTTAGGGTTTGTTAAAGAAATAAGGAACGCGATATTAAAAAATTCTACAGAACTGGAGCTAGTATATTGGAGAACTTTTACACGACGAAAGAAAACAACCAGCAATACACAGAACTAGCGACGGACCTGAAATTCTAAAGATCGAAGTAGATGCACCATTAGCCAAACTGAACAGAAACAAGGCGGCAGGGCCAGACGGAATTATAACAGAAATGCTAACAATCTTAGATGATTTTGGCATAGACAAGATCACAGAAATAAAAAAGAAAATATACAACAGTGGGGATATACCGGAAGATCTCAGCAGATCTATTTTCATAGCACTGCCTATAAAATCAAGCGCAAACGAATGTGAACTCCACCGAACAATCAGCCAAATGAGCCACGTATCAAAACCCATTCTCCTTATTCTGATGAACAGAGCGCGAAGCAGAATCAGGCTAGATATAGGACAAGAACAGTGCGGGTTCGTTAAAGACACCGGAGCAAGGAACGCGATATTCATCCTCAGAATGTTATCAGAAAGAGCAATACAGATGCAAAAGGACGTGTACCCATGTTTCATAGACTACGCAAAGGCCCTCGACAAAGTACTCCCCAAGGATCTGATGGAACTACTCAGCAACCTTGATATATTCGGGAAAGATATCAGAATAATCAAGAACCTATACTGGCAGCAAACAGCATGCGTGCGCATAGGGAACGATTTCAGTGAATATACAAAAATAGAAAGGGGCGTAAGGCAAGGATGTGTCTTCTCACACGACCTGTTTCACCTATACAGCGAGGCAATTCTGAGAGAATTGGAAACTCTACCGGGATTTAGCATTGGCGGCCACAATCTTAACAACATAAGATACGCAGATGGCACAGTACTGATAGCAGACACGGAACAGAAATTACAAAATTCCCTACAGAAGGTAGCAAAAAAGAGTGAGAAGAAGGGACTAAGCATAAAATACAAGAAGACTGATTGCATGGTCATCAGTAACAGGATGAGCCCGAAATGCGATTTGCAGGCCGGGGACACTAAAATCAAGCAGGTGCGGTAGTTTAAATATCTGGGAAGTGTTTTGACAGAGGACGGTAAGTGTGACACTGAGATCCGGAGACGTATTGCTATGGCCAAGGACATATTTCAGAAGATGGGCAGAGTATTGCGAAACAGGAGGATTTCTTTGGTAACAAAGAAAAGAATACTGAGCTGTTACGTGACATCTGTCTTCCTTTACGGCAGAGAATGTTGGACGGTCTCCTCAAAGATGAAGAAGAGACTCGAGGGGACGGAGATGACGTTCTAAAGAAGGATGCTAATGATATCATAGGCCGAGCGTGTGAGCAACGATGAGACCTTGGAGAGGATTCAAACAAGGAGGAGGTTTATACTTAACATCAAAAGGGCAGCTGAAGTTTTGGGGACACGGAAGGAGGGTCTGGAGAATCTGCTACTCACAGGTTTAATAGAGGAAAAGAGAGACAAGGGAAAGCCAGGCATGACATACTTGGCGGGCTTGAGCAAGTGGGTGACAGAACGTGGTCTGGCAGAGGGACGAAACTTATTGACGACTACAAAGGATAGGGGGGAGTGTAGGGCCATGATCGCCTACGTCCTGAAAGGGCACGGCACATAAAAAAAGAAAAAGTACGTATCTAGCTATTACGCTATGTTCCTTCAAGATGTGACCGATCAGGGGTCTCGTCCTGGGTGTTACCATAAACTACATCCGGTAGCAAGGCCTCTGATCCTTTGGATTTGAGGAGTGTGGAACTTCCTTTTAACTGCTGTTGTTCCCAGATATTAGAACCTTTTAGAGTGCCAGCTATGGGCAAATAGTGAACCCCGAAACTGGGGTAAAAAAAAAGAAATCTGAAAGTATAAAAATTTTACCACTTTCATACTAAAAAAAAAATACCTGCAATAGATTAAAAAAAAATTACCAACAATGGATTTTAAAAAAAATTACCAGCAGATTTTTGTAAAAAGGAAAACGACCGAAACGTTGTGATCAATATGGCGACAAAGATAAGGACAATAGTCCGAATAATGTAAATAATGTCCATAATACCTCATCTCAGAAATATAGACAGATAATGAAAGGCCGAAATGTTGTGATAAATATGGAGACAAAGATGAGGACAATAGTTCGAATAATGTAAATAGTGTACATAATACCTCATCTCAGAAATATAGACAGATACTGAAGGGCCGAAACGTTGTAATAAATATGGCGACAAAGATGAGGACAATAGTCCGAATAATTTAAATAGTGTACATAATACCTCATCTCAGAAATATAGACAGATACTGAAGGGCCGAGACGCTGTAATAAATATGGCGACAAAGATGAGGACAATAGTTTGAATAATGTTAATAGTGTACATAATACCTCATCTCAGACATATAGAAAGAAATGTAGTTCTACACAAAGCTACTCAATTATCAAACTAGGAGGATTTAAGGGAAATGGCAACCGAAAAAAAAAGAAAAGATAGCTGCTGATATTCCCTGGGCACATCATGAGGATTTTTGGTTGATTTTGTTCAGTGCCAGTTGATGGGTTATTTAATCAACATCATCACCATCATCATCATCACCATCATCATAATTCCCTTGAATTTTGTAATCGTAGGAGGAATCCGGATGCAGAAGCCATATTGAATCTCTTGCACAACAGTCTATCAACGACAGCCATTAGCAATTCTAGTATAGTCATACTTGTCCATTGTTTGACATTGTCCAACCAGTTTTTGCGTTGACGTCCTCTCCTACGTCCGCCTTCAACGGTACATTGCATGATGGTCTTGCACAGGCTGTCGTGTCTTGCAACGTGTTCAAACCCCGGCATTGTTCTCCGTTTGACTGTGGCGATAAGAGGTTCCTGGGGCCCCATAAAACTTTAAAACTCTTTTCAAAGCAAACCCATTGGTTTGATATTCCCAATAAAAGATGCCAATGGGTTTTCTCATGCATTTCCACTCAAACGCTTGGATCTTTTTCTCTGTGTCCACGTTTCACATCCATATAGGAGAATAGAGACTCCAAACGATTTGTACCATCTGTACTTCGTTTGAAAGTTGATTTTGCTCCCTAATATTCATTTCAATTTGGCCACCGTTGACATGGCTGCAGCAATCCGTCTTCAGATTTCCGAGCTACAAGTATCATCTTTAAACAAGATCGCTCCCAAGTATTTAAAACTGGACACTACTTCCAGTCATTTAATGCCAAAATCGAAATATTTTGAACACAATTTTATGATTCACCTAAATATATTTTGAACACAGGTGCATTTTTTTTAACTATAAATAAAATGTATTGTTAGACATTTTCCTATAAAATTTATTGTTAGCAATTTTCCTATAAAATTTATTGTTAGTCATATTCCTATAAAATTTATTGTCGGTCATTTTCCTATAAAATTTATTGTTATTGATTTTCCTATAAAATTTATTGTTAGTCATTTTCCTATAACATTTATTGTTAGTCATTTTCCTATAAAATTTATTGTTAGTCATTTTCCTATAAAATTTATTATTGGTCATTTTCCTATAAAATGTATTGTTAGTCATTTTCCTAAAAAAATTATTGTTGTCCATTTTCCTAAAAATGTATTGTTAGTAATTTTCTTCTTTATTTTTCTTCATTTTCCTATTAAAATTTATTGTTAGTTATTTTCCTATAAAATTCCTTCTTAGTTATTTTACTAATAAAATTATTGTTTGTCATTTACCTATGAAATTTATTGTTGGTCATTTTCCTAAAAAATTTATTGTTAGTAATTTTCTTCTTTATTTTTCTTCATTTTCCTATAAAATTTATTGTTAGGTATTTTCCTATAAATATTCTTGTTAGTCATTTTCCTAAAAAAATTATTGTTAGTCATTTTAATATAAAATTTATTGTTAGTCATTTTCATAAAAAAATTATTGTTAGTCATTTTCCTAAAAAAATTATTGTTAGTCATTTTCCTATAAAATTTATTGTTGTTCATTTACCTATAAAAGTTATTGTTAGCCATTTTCCTATAAAATTTATTGTTAGTCATTTTCCTATAAAATTTATGTTTGTTCATTTTCCTATAAAATTTATTGTTAGTTATTTTCCTATAAAATTTCTTGTTGGTCATTTTCCTATAAAATGTATTGTTAGACATTTCCTAAAAGAAATATTGTTAGTAATTTTCCTATAAAATTTATTGTTAGTCCTTTTTCCTATAAAATTTATTGTTAGTGATTTTCCTATAAAATTTATTGTTGTTCAATTTCCTATAACATTTATTCTTAGTCATTTTCCTATAAAATTTATTGTTAGTGATTTTCCTATAAAATTTATTGTTTTTCATTTTCCTATAAAATTTATTGTTAGTCATTTTCTTATAAAATTTATTGTTGGTCATTTTCTATAAAATGTATTGTTAGTCATTTTTCTATAAAATTTATGGTTGTTCATTTTCCTATAAACTTTATTGTTAGTTATTTTCCTATAAAATTTCTTGTTGGTCAATTTCCGATAAAATGTATTGTTAGTCATTTACCTAAAAAAATTATTGTTAGTCATTTTCCTATAAAATTTATTGTTGTTCATTTTCCTATAAAATTTATTGTTAGTCATTTTCCTATAAAATTTATTGTTAGTGATTTTCCTATAATATTTATTGTTTTTCATTTTCCTATAAAATTTATTGTTACTCATTTTCCTATAAAATTTATTGTTAGTCATTTTCCTATAAAATTTATTGTTCATTTTCCTATAAAATCTATGTTATTCATTTTCCTATAAAATTTATTTTTGGTCATTTTTGTATAAAATGTATTCTTAGTCATTTTCCTAAAAAACTTATTGTTAGTCTTTTTCCTATAAAATTTATTGCTGGTCATTTTCCTTTAAAATGTATTTTTAGCCATTTTCCTATAAACTTTATTGTTGGTCATTTTCCTCTAAAATGTATTGTTAGTCATTTTCCTCAAAAAATTATTGTTAGTCATTTTCCTATAAAATTTATTGTTCATTTTCCTATAAAATCTATGTTATTCATTTTCCTATATAATTTATTGTTTGTCATTTTCCTCTGAAATTTATTGTTGGTCATTTTACTATAAAATGTATTGTTAGTAAATTTCCTAAAAAACTTATTGTTAGTCTTTTCCTATAAAATTTATTGCTGGTCATTTTCCTATAAAATATATTTTTAGTCATTTTCCTATAAAATTTATTGTTAGTCATTTTCCTATAAAATTTATGTTTGTTCATTTTCCTATAAAATTTATTGTTAGTTATTTTCCTATAAAATTTCTTGTTGGTCATTTTCCGATAAAATGTATTGTTAGTCATTTTCCTAAAAAAATTATTGTTAGTCATTTTCCTATAAAATTTATTGTTAGTCCTTTTCCTATAAAATTTATTGTTAGTGATTTTCCTATAAAATTTATTGTTGTTCATTTTCCTATAAAATTTATTGTTAGTCATTTTCCTATAAAATTTATTGTTAGTCATTTTCCTATAAAATTTATTGTTTTTCATTTTCCTATAAAATTTATTGTTAGTCATTTTCCTATAAATTTTATTGTTAGTCATTTTCCTATAAAATTTATTGTTGGTCATTTTCTATAAAATGTATTGTTAGTCATTTTCCTATAAAATTTTTTTTCATTTTCCTATAAAATCTATGTTATTCATTTTTCTATAAAATTAATTGTTAGTCATTTTCCTCTAAAATTTATTTTGGTCATTTTTCTATAAAATGTATTGTTAGTCATTTTCCTAAAAATCTTATTGCTAGTCTTTTTCCTATAAACTTTATTGTTGGTCATTTTCCTCTAAAATGTATTGTTAGTCATTTTCCAAAAAAATTTATTGTTAGTCATTTTCCTAAAAAATTTATTCTTGGTCATTTTCTTATAAAATGTATTGTTAGTCATTTTCCTATAAAATGTATTGTTAGTCATTTTCCGAAATAAATTTATTGTTAGTCATTTTCCTATAAAATTTATTGCTGGTCATTTTCCTATGAAATTTATTGCTGGTCATTTTCCTATAAAAAATTTTATACTTTCATAGTGTTTTGTTTTAGTTTGTGTTCACTATTTACCCATAGCTTGGACCCTAACTGGTGCTACCACTCCGGGTCAGAATAGACTTGTGACCAACGGCAATTAATTTGTAATTCCACACTCCTAATACCTCCAATCTCCCGATCAGATTTAGACATTTCAAATACAGTAATTGGTATCGTTCTTTTTAGGACTTATGGAGTTTCCTTACTAAGCTTTTGTTTAAGGTAGTACGGAAAGTTGCTGTTGGAAGTATTCAAGCGATGCAGCTTTTAGCAAGACTTTTTGTGATTGTGCAACGCCAGTCTATAGGACCTGATTAAGTTTAAGATCTAAAGAATTCATTCACTAGAAGATATGCTTACTCAATGAGCTGAGAAAACGGTTCACAGTTTAGACATTTCTTAATGTGTTTGATGCTATATATGACATCCCTATGAGAGTCTAGAGCAGAGTTTCTCAACCGGTGTCCTCAGACGAACTGATGCGCCCTGTAAGACAGTTAGATGATCCCCGAGTTAACAAAAGAATAATTCATTTCAATTATTTTTTAAAAAATCTTTAATTTTAAAAAGCTAGATACATCAAACACATGGATTCCAGGTCTAAGCCAAGTCTTTATCATTTGATATTTTAAACGGGATGCTAAATTTCTTAATCTTTAACAAGGAATGTATAATCCTTTCCTTTTTACCTTCCTCAAGAGATTTAAATCAGTCATTATTAGCCTCTCTATAAGAATAAAAAAAGCAGATTCTTCAAAAATTTATTTATATAAAAGATGTGCCTTTAATCTGCATTGGGAATTTTAATCCAAAATTTCATATTTACAAATTTTTATTCTACAAGTGTGCCCTGAAGTAAAAAAAAAATGGTCGAGAATCTCTGGTCTTGAACTAAGAAGGCAATTTCAAGAAAATAATATGTTTTCAGGTTAATATGTTGGTTTTGTTGCATCTTACAATGTTGAATTGAAAATTCCTGATATCCTGCGGAACACGTGGCAGGACCGGACAACTAAGTTCTCCTAAGCGCAAAGATGGAGAGCCTAGAAATTATCATGGCTTGTCACCAACTTCACTGAGACGGACACCATGTTCGAATGCCGGATATCCGCATAGCCAAACAAATCCTCTTCTCGGGGCTCGCATCTGACATGGAGCCTCACGTCGTCGATTCAAAAATCAGCACAAAAACACCTTGCTGAGGATAGAAAATCGATCCGTTCCATTGGGAGACGGAAGCTACGGAAAGAACCAATTGGAGTAGAGCAATCCAAGAGAAAAAAAAGAAATTCTTGGAAAACAGCAGACGGCAAATAAAAGTGACGAAAATGAGCCCAAAGACAAGTCAGGGTTCTCCATCCACTGAACCATCAACCATACCAGGCAGTGGTTGAGGATGTCTCTTCAAATCCAACATAAGACTCATTTCCTTTAGAAGGAAATGTAGATTAGCATCCCAATACGCCGCAACGAGTTCCGCCAACGACGATAGTGTTGAATAAAAAATACGTTGCCTTGATCCCCGTTCTTCTTTCCTCAATCGCCGCTACAAATAGTCTTTTCTCTCACTTCCACTTTCTGTAAACCCCTGCGTGCTAGTGACACTCCCGCCTTGCTTGTTCTTTTAGTATCTTACAGTGTTGAACAAAAAATATGTCAAATGCAAATTATCCTGTGTTTAATTTCCTTACCTCGTCTATTAAATTTGTTAGAAGGAATCCATACACCGAAGTATAGGGTTCTTGATAAGATCCAGAGACGGATATGCAATGTGATTGGCCCTGATCTGTCATCTCGTCTGCAGTCGCTCTCTCACAGACGCGATGTTGCCTCGCTCTGCCTTTTTTACAAGTACTTTCACGGTAATTGCTCCGAGGAACTGCTTTCACTTGTCCCTAGGCCTCGTGAATTTAAACGTCCTACGAGGCTGGCATCCCGTTCTCACCCCTTCACCGTTGAAACTGTTAGATGTAGACGTCTCTTCTACTCCAATAGCTTCATGTCTCGCACATCTCGCCTATGGAACTCCCTTCCCTATTACTGTTTCCCTGACAAATACAATCTCCAACGGTTTAAGTGTAGCGTCAATCGACATCTCCAGTTGCCTTGATCTATCCACTTCCCTTCTCCACATCCTCTCATCTTTCATTCCTATCTGCTCTCGCTCCAAATCTTCTGTAACCCCCTTGCCTTGATCGACCCACTGTCTTTCTCTTTCTCCACATCCTCTCCTTTACCACTCCTATCTGCTCTTCCTCCAACCCTTCTATAACCTCTTGCGTGATAGTGGCCTCCAGCCTTGCTTGGGGTGATACGCTTAAAAAAAAAATCTGATGTGGTTAGAAATTATTATTTCTAAATTCTGATTCTTGTGGTGGATTTAGAGTACGTGCCATTCTTGCTCCTGTTTTACTTTTCTTTGCCTTGAGGTTCATGTTCATCTATTCCCTTAAGGAAATTCAAGCTAGAATAGTTTCGCCCAACTACGCAGGTTGCTGCAGAACCAAAAGATTAATCATGCATGGCGTCCAACGCTTTCTCGGATCAATGATTTAAAATGGTTTCGAGCTATTGATTGATTGATTTCATTTTTTATGGCTTATCAACCCCTTGAAACCCAAAGTGACTAAACTCGTCAAATAAAGTATTACACCGAAGAATATGTGTCGCCATTTGCCCAAAAATATTTTTATGACACTCTATTATCAATATATATATATATATATATATATATATATATATATATATATATATGTATATATATATATATATATTTGAATTGGACATAGTCCGACAATTTATTTAAAGATCTTTAAATTTAATTTAATTTAAATTTCTTTAAATAAATTGTCTGACTATGTCCAATTCAAAAATATATGACGTCATTTGTTTACATTTGATACACTAAGAGCAGATATGAATAGAAGAGTTTCATGGAAGATTTAA